>JAYESA010000007.1:82571604-82726604 GCA_036927795.1 Iris macrosiphon | reverse complement strand
GTATAAGTGGGAGCATGTGACTATGGACTTCATTTCGGGGCTTCCACGTTCTCTAGGAGAAAAGGACACGATTTGTGTCATCGTAGATAGGTTGACCAAATCAGCCTACTTCTTATCATTCAAGTGGGAACATCGACAGAGAGACTAGCAGAGATGTACGTACGGCAGATTGTCAAATTACATGGAGTTCTTGTGAGTATCGTCTCAGATCGGGATAGTCATTTTACTTCCCATTTCTGGAGGAGTCTGCGGGCTAGCTTGGGCACTCAGCTCAAGTTCAATATCGCGTATCACCCCTAAACATACGGGCAGTCTGAAAGGACTATTCAGATTCTTGAAGATATGCTACGCACTTAAGTTTTGGATCTCGGAGGTTCTTGGGAGGATCATCTACACCTAGTAGAGTTTGCTTACAACAACAACTACCAGGCCAGCATTGAGATGTCTCTATTCTAGACTTTATATGGACGAAGGTATCGTACACCGCTATCTTGGGATGATGTTGGAGAAAGAGCTTTGTTAGGACCAAAAATGGTCGTAGATACAGCAGAAAAGGTAAAACTCATCAGAGACAGACTGCGAGTGGCGCAGGACAGACATCGGCATTGGGCTGATAGCCACCGTAGACTCCTAGAGTTTCAGGTATAGGTTTTGTTATTTTGGTTTGTGGTTGTTTGTTTTAGATTATGTGTTAAGACTGTTTATTCTAGGTTGGCGATTTAGTATTCCTACGAATTTCTCCGATACTGGGTACGATTCCCTTTGGTAGAGGCAAAAAGCGTAGTCCACGTTACATCGGACCTTTCGGTATTCTTGCAAGGGTCAGTACAGTGGCCTATAGACTAGACTTGTCGCCTTCTCTAGATGGAGTGCATGACATGTTCCATGTATCGCAGCTGAGACATACGTGGCAGATCCTAGTCACATACTAGATCACTCGGAGATCGAGGTTGGACCGACTCTCAGCTATCCCGAATAGCCCGTAGAGATCTTGGATCGTAGAGAGAAGGTATTGCGGAACCAGACTTCTTCCTTGGTTCGTATTGCATGGAGACATCACTCTCCAGGCGAGTTAACCTGGGAAAGAGAGGACGAAATGCGCGAGCAGTATCCGTATCTCTTCGAGACTTGAGGTATAATTCCTTGTTTGATTGTTTGTTCTTGTGCTAGTTTATTTCAATTTTGAGGACAAAATTTTTGTAAGTAGGGTAGACTTGTCACTACCACATTCTAGAATAGGGTTATTTTTATATTTTTATTTATTTAATTTTATGTGTTAATATATTGCATAATATTTATATATTATTTATTGTGTTCCTTAAATGCATGAGTTAGTAAACTGGACCTAGAAACCCACTAGATGAGCCCCTGACCAAATTATAGGACTATGGACATTAATTAGCATTCTTGAGATTTAATATTAGGGATTATATTTAATTGTTGTGATTTTACTTGATTGTTGTACCTTACCGTTGCTTCGATATTGGGAGCGATACACTAGCTTTGGTCTTCCAACAAATTTCACACCCTTGTCCTAGACGTGCCAGTCTTCTATTTTGACCCTTGTGTAACTTATAAATATGCCCACTTGTGCTTCATTTTAGTCTCACAATATTCATCGCAGACATTTATATTTAATTCCAAATAAATCTAACTTTACATCCTTGTGCATTCTAATCGATATTGGAGACACAATCTTGACCCATTTTGTACAACCCAAATTATGACAATATTCTATTCTGATTCTTCTATATCGATGACACTTGTGTCCCACCTAATTTTAATCCTATGTACTTCCAATTAATTTTAGAACACCATTTATATCAATTTTTAATTAAATTGGTGTAAGGACCCAACTTGACCCAAAACTAGATCCAACACCAAACCAAACCCCCACTCACACCCTCAAGACTCAGACTAAACACCACACACCCTTTTTAGCCTCTATATCATACCAAACATGGTATTTTCCCTCATTTAATCCAAAAACCCCACTTTGTGTAATTTTCTAATTGTTGGGGACTTTTATGCAAAAGTGCATTGATGTGTCCACTTTCCATTGGACACAACACTTGAAGAAATATTATTTTTCTTTATTGACCGGTCATGTAAATTTTTTCCATAATTTTGGTGTGTGCAACACTCAACATCATTCTCCCTCATCAAATCCTAGCCATCTATTTCAAACAATACAATCCTAGCCCTCCAAATTTCTACATGTAGAAGGAAACCCAATCCCAAGGAGTGGTTGATCGGCCCAAATCCCTAGGGCGACAATACCCTAATTCTCTACATATATATAAACATATTTTTCTTCTTATATTTTATCACCACCACCAACAAACCGAAACCGAAAACCTTAAACCTAACCCTAGACTACTTGTAACCACCATCACCCTCTTCCCAGGCCATCTCCTCCGGTCAGGACCACTGCAGTCCCATCTCCGCGACCGCCTGGGTCTTCACCGCCGAGACCCGAAAGTACAACTACTACAGCCTCTCGTCCCCGACTCATCATCGACCTCTCCATCCCCAAGCGCAGACCTACCGCCGAGCCACCGCTGACAGCACCCGACTTCATCCCCGCCATCGTTCTTCTCCACTCCACAGCGTCCTCGCCTCACCCACAGTCAGCCACTGCCACCAGTATCATCATCACCACCTCTCCCTTCTCTCCCCATGACTTTCTTCCGTCGGCCAGCAAGCAACCTTCTGTTCCCGTTCTTCTCTATCCCGACTGCATCTCCACCCCGACTTCCCTTCACAGCACCTGGCCTCCTCCGTCGAGCACGACCTCGAGCAGTGACTTCCCCACCGGAGCAACGACCTTGCCTTCTTTCATCATCATTATCATTATCACCGCGATATCACGATCTCGTCGATCATCCCGATAGGACAGCAGCCGCCTGAACTCGATCCCGACAATTGACTTCACAGCAACTTCTCCTTGATGACCTCCTCAACGACTAACCTACCTCCATCAGCCCCTACACCGCAGAGCACCACCACGCTGACGTCATCTCCTTCAGTCGGACCTCACAACCTTGACGACACCGGACTCTAGCACGCCGGACTCTTCGACACAGGAGCAATTGAGCCCTCCACCGTGATGCAACCGAGCACCACCTTAACGTTTAATACAATCATCTCGTTCACGTGCACACGGGTTCAATTTGTTCATAATTGTGTGTACGTACATGTGTGAATAGTGTTAGGATTGAGCATATTATTTCATGATAAGTTTGGCTAGATGTTGATTGCAAGATACCATGCAAGTAAACCTAGTAACTCGTATGCGTGTGCGTGTATGAATATAATATTGATTTATATATATATATATAGATATATATATAAGAAATAAATTACTAGTAGGGGCATGACTGTAATATATATATATACGTAGTTGCTTATGACCATAAGTATAATTTATGGATATCCTATATTTAAATTTGACTGTATGACCCTGAGAATTTGTGAGTCGTTTGCCTTATATACACTGACGTACTGGCTAGACATGTGTTAGTGATTAACTGTCTGATTTTTCACAGCATTTGAAGATGTGACACCCGTGTAGTTAGACGCGCATTCGACCCTGCTAGTTGACCAGTGTCACCCCTAGCGTAGTCTCTGAGTTCAGTGTATTTATGATTGTGTGTTAGTGTAATGACTGATGTTGTATTATTAATAAATAATGTCTATAAGACTGTTAGATTATTCAGACAAGACCTCAGAAATAAGATATTGGTATTGCCAGCAAAGAACCACAGGCGATTACATTCTCTAACAGTTTTTATTATATTGATCATCTCTGTGATTCTAGTTATATAGCGTACATGATTCTGACACTATGGATACACGAGTTAGCATCATCGAGACTTGTCACAAGGAGTCGTGATTGGAATCCATCGTGCTAGCTGGAGACGGAGAAATATTAGTAGATTATATGATTATACCCAACTCTACATGAATCATAGCTCACCCCACACCACGCGTCGGGTACAGCCTGACCATTATATGCCTCATAGCCTGTTATATATGATTAGCCTGACTATTGCTTGCATCATAGTGAACTAGATGGTTAGCCTGACCTTACATGAATTATAGCTAATCATATATAGCAAGCCTGATTAGTCCCAAGCCGATCACATGATAGACTGATGTTTCACACACTTAGCTAGATATTCTATCCATGTATTTCTAGTTTATTGTTCTAGCATTCACTTATATTCCAGTTCATTGTTCTATCATGCACTGGTATTTTTGTTCATTGCTAGTTATACCATTGATGATAATATGCTTTCCAGTATTTCTATTTCCACTATTTTATTATCTCCAGTATTTTTATTTCTAGTATTTTATTATCTTCAGTATTTATTATTGCCAGTATTTATATCTATTTTGTATTTATTTTCACTGTATTATAGTTTTTGTTAATATACATGGAACTACTATTAGTGCTTGTACTTTGCTGTAATCTTGACTGAATATTTTTTCAGAGGATCTTGAGGACTTCTGTCCTACAAACTATGGACCAGCTATAGATGGAGACTACATACCAGAGAGCTTAGATGAGTCCATTCCTTTAGAGGAGACACTACCTGCAGCTATTTAGACAGTATTTATTTTATGCATTTGAGTTTATGTCAAGATTTGTGTTGAGTTTAATTTGAGACTTCTGGAGATAATTTATGTTGGATAGTTAGACTGTAGTTTATCTCTATTTAAGACATTGTGTTTGACTTATGTCATTACTTCTTATCTTTTATCGTGCCATTTATATTCTTACAGTTATTGTGATTGAGTATACATTATGAGCTATTAAGAGATATTTATTTTATTGTCCTCCTTATGGAGTTGATATTATTGACAGGTTGTGAGTTTTTATAGTATTATAGAGACCTAGACAGCGTTCTACCATCAATGTTGTACCGAAGGCTGGACGTACCCACGACTCATGCCCAAATTCCGGGTGTAGGTCGTGACAATGGTGAAGTAATGGTAAGAACTGAGAACAATATGGTAAGGAATAATAATGTAATATACTGAAATAAAGGAAATAATATATATATATATATATATATATATGTGTGTGTATGTGTGTGTGTGTGTGTGTGTGTGTGTGTGTGTGTGCCTTGAAATACTAGTAAGATAATGTGATCGGCTTGGGCCTAACACAGCCTATATATAAAAGGTCAGCTAGCGTGATCACGCATGAGTGACATGTTCTGCTAACTATAACGGGCTACACTAAATCATGGGCTATAAGGTATGATCACATATCCACTAATATTTTCCCAACCCCCGACTAGTACACGGATCCAAATCATGATACATTATACTACGTATACCATACTGCACGGTCTATAATATCATGCACTATGATCACGGTCTATATAATCACTAAGATATCACGATAATCACTGAGTAATCACAAAAAATAACATAGCGATCACTGAGTAACCACGACAATAATATCTCATGACTAAGATCCACGTATACACATCTGTGAAACCATCGTATTAAGAATCAAATATCTCAATACTAAATACATGAACATAGTGGCTATCAAATAAGAAAACTGTCAGAGAATGAACTCGCCTTTGGTCCTAAGAAAATGGTATTTTTCAGTATCTGAGCTAGTGTCACGCACACCTAAATAGGAATATCATGTTACTTGGTGTAATAAAGTGAGAAATAAGGAAAAATATACTAAATATGAGTTTCTAGGCCATTCCTAGGTCATTCTAGTCAAACAAGGTCAAACTAGTCCAATACCTTGATTTGACACAAAATCCTACCCCATATCACGAATACCTTATCAAATCCTTAGTTATAATTCTAATACCTTGGTGTCAACCTTGACCAATACCCTTCACAAACTAGATATTGTCACTACCATATTCTAAAATAGGGGTATTTTTGTCCGTTTTTATTTATTATGAGTGTTGTGTGTATCTATTTTAAATAATTGCATGATATGTGATATTTAAATATTATATATATAGTATTCTTTAATGCATAAGATAGTAGACTAGACCTAGAAGCCCACTAGATGAACCCCTGACCAAAATATAGGATTATAGATTTAATTCGTATTATTCAGGATTAAATATTAGGGATTATATTTAATATTATGATTTTATTTAATTGTTGTGCCTTACCGTTGCTTCGATAATTGGAGCGCTACACTAGCTTTTACCTTCCAACAAATTTTATACCATTTTCCTAGACGTGCCAGTCTTCTATTCTGACCCTTGTGTAACTCATAAACATGCTCTCTTGTGCTTCATTTTAGTTGCACAATATTCGTTATGGACGTTTATTTTTAATTCCAAATAAATTTGACTTTGTATCTGTGTGCGTTCCAATCGAAATTGGAGACACAATCTTAACCCGTTTTGTGCAACCCATATTATGACAATATTCTATTCTGAGTCTACTACATCCATGAAACTTGTGTCCCACCTAATTTTAATCTCATGTACTTCCAATTAATTTAAGAACACCATTTACACTAATTTTAATTAAATTGGTGTAAGGATCCAAATTGACCCAAAACTAGACCCAACACCAAACCAAACCCCCATTCACACCCTCAAGACTCATACTAAACACCACACATCCTTTTTAGCCACTATATCACACCAAACATGGTATTTTCCCTCATTTAATCCAAAAAATCCACTTTCTATACAATTTTCCAATTGTTGGGGACTTTATTGCAAAATTGCAATAATGTGTCACTATCCTATTGGTCAAGCACATGAAGAAATCACCCCCTCCTCCCTTTGACCGTTCAACTCTCTCTTCCTCTCTCCCCTTTTGTTTTACTCTCTCCCTCATGATGAATCTTGGCCATACATTCAAAGGGAGCATCATCTACACCATACACACCCTTATATATATATATAAATATATATATATATATATATATATATATATATATATATATATATATATATATATATATTTCTCACACTAACCCCTCTCAAAATGCAAACCCCATCCCAAGGCACAGCCGGCCCTAATCCCTAGGATGTCACCATCAACCCTCTCTCTCCAACACACTAAACTCCTCCATTATTATTTTCTACATCATCCTCACCATCCCTCAAGAAAACAAAAACCATAAAACCCTAACCCAAACCTTCATTCTCATCTTCCAACCGCCACCCGTTGGACTTCATCCCTGCACCACCACCTCTCCTCCCTGTCCTCTTCCTTCCTTTGTCCGCACTACTGAGCTCCACCCATCGCCTGCCATCACCTCCCCCGCCCAGACCTTGCCTGAACCGTCAACCCCGCCAGACTTCTTTCCCCGACCTTCTCCTCCATTCCCGAGCAGCCGGACCTCCTCCAACGTCCCCCGGTGATCACCCGCCGGATCCCCGCTATCAACACCCCGCATGTCTCCACCACCCTCTTCTCTCCTCCACCGGGGCACCGGAGCACCGACCGTCTTCCTCGACTGCACTCTACCATCGAAAGTCAGGTAAAATCGAGTAAAGCCATGTCAAGTCAAGTCAAGTCATCTGAAGCCATGTAAGTTCATGTCCAAAATTAGGTCAAGTCATCGCGTATCCAAGCAAAAGCCAGAAGTATCAACATAAAATCATAAAAACCCAAAAATTCCTAAAGAAAGAGAACGATCGGTTGTTTGTGGTATTAAACGAAAGAATAAAAGTGTATTTCAATGACGGGGTTATAAGAGGCCCGCGCCCTTTGGTTTACAAATAAACTTGTACAATGTAATCCTATACGAGGATGTGGGAGTACAATTTATTTAATCTGGGTATAAATTGCTATAGGTGTCTGATCTGCGGTCGATCACTTTAGCCCTTGGACTACACGATGTTGAAGAAGTGCCGTGGAAGACAGGATGCAGCTTCGGAGGTTGCAAAGGAGGGTGGATGCGCGATGCTGAAGGTCGTCGCTCCCTATTCCTTGCCCGAGCTCTGGGTTCTCTTCTCTCTCTCTCTATCTCTCCTCCTTGATCTCTGGTTCGATGACCTTGTCCGATCTAATTCTTCGACCTTTGATCTTGTATTAGTTTTCTTGACCAATTTTTTGACCTTTTTCCCCATTGGTAGGGGTCTCTATTTATAGAGTTTTGGTGACAGTGACCACTCCGTCGGTGTAACAACCGAGGAGTGGACAGTACAGCACCCTTTTACACAACGGTTTAAAATAACCAATGCCTGCGTATAAATGACCTTTTGAGTGAGCATGTGACGCGTGTCCAACTAAGGGAACAAAATGCGTATATCTGCTACGAAGATCACGGCGTAGAAGCCACGTAGGTAGGTATCCCTTGTGTAGCAGAGGTTGGCGTAAAAGCCAAGCGACTGTCACCTTGGCGTAGAAGCCAAAATAGGCATAGAAGCCGAGCAGGCATAGAAGCCGAATGGGCATAGAAGCCGAATGGGCATAGAAGCCGAACAGGCATAGAAGTCGAGGAGGCATAGAAGCCGAATGGGCATAGAAGCCGAATGGCCGTAGAGACCGAGAGGGCGTTGGAAGCCGAGGGAGCACTGATCCTGAGCGGGCGTAGAAGCCACTGCGTACTGAGTCGAAGTGCTGATGCGGACGTCTTAGCCGGAATCACGGCTTTCGAAGATGTAATCAAATCTTCTACAGAGATTTGTCATCATCTTGTGCATTAAATACGAAGACGTGCTTTTGAAGGTCTGCAGCCCTTCTGTGCATCCATCGCGGAGACGTGCCTTGAGGGAAACTGTCACTGCTCTGTGCAATTAGACGTAGAGACGTGCCTCGAGCCCCGTATGAAGTGCAGCTTTTGACGTGGCAGCGGTTTTGCCTTACTGCGGAGCGCGAAACAGCTCATGTTTGCATATGTAAACAAGGCAGCGTATTCCCTTGTACGCGAAAGAGCGGTTTACGCTGGGGGATTTTGGTAGACGACGGCTTGGTGATATTTAACCAAATCCTCTGCATTAAATGCAGAGATCCGCCACCATACTGTGGAGTGCGTCCCGAGGGGTCTGCCACCGTTTCCAACCGTCGTCTGGGTAGCCGTGCAGTACTTTTTGTCAGGAGTCAGAGGCTAGGTTCACCGCGTGACTTGACAGGTTTATTTCGGGGAAGACGAAGCGTTCTTCGTATGCTTTAATGCTGCTTTGAGAGCGGCTGGGTTTTACGCCATGGAGGCGATGAAGAACCCTATTTTACGTTGGATGGCTTCGAAGGCCTCTACTTACGCTGCTCTGTATCGAGATGCTGCGTAGATCGTTCCAGCGTATTTTTCATGCTTCTACAAGACCCCCTTCAAAGCTTTTAAATTCTTCGAAATTTGAAACGCTTTGAAAGAAGCATGAACGGCCCCTCGTAACCCGAAACGTTTCTGAATGGAGCGTTGAAACGGTCGGTACTGACTTTATGGCAGATTTATTGGGGACCGCTGTGATCTCTTTCGCCTATAAAAAGGCTGGGGGGGTGAACCTGTTTTTACCACATTCCCATTGTCATACAGAGATGATCGCAGGAGCTCGTCGGGTCGATCTGAGGAAGAAGGAGATCATTTTCTTCCAGCATGTAGGGAGCCGAAAAAGACGGCGTCTTCGAGGGAGTGTCCACTGCAACGATGGATCATGGAAGGGTATCTTAGCCTTCCTTGCTCGGGATAATCAGCAACTTCGTATGGCGTTGCACCAGGAGAGAGGAAGGGTCGTATTAGACCACAGCGGCTTCGGCAAGCTGCGCCTTCCCTCGATGCCCTCTGGTGACGAGAGAGAAGACAGGCTGTAACCGCCGTCCTCCCGTATTGAGTAGGGTGAAAAACCCCAACTCAATGGGGCATGGAGCATAGGGTCTGCACAGCTTATGCTAGCCCCAACTCTGTCGCCGCCGTCGGTGATCATTGCCATGTCAGCCAGTTTGCAGGAACTGACTGGCTGCTGGAGAAGACGGACGAAGACCTTGTAGAGGAGACTTCCCTCATATGTAATCACGAAGATGAAGAAAAACCCCTGTAGACAGGATTTTCCTCATATGTAATTCATGATTTTAAATAAAGTCGTCTTTTTCTCCATATGATCGTCTTTGCCATACGTTGCTTGTGAAGTCTGAATTTGTGCAGCTTCGACACGTCTAAATCTTTACGCCGACTCTAATAGAAAGAGTATTAGGCCCTGAATAGTCCATAGAACGCCGCTGAGCGTCCTTGAACATTTAGAACTGTCCTGTTGCTAGGACTGAGGGACGGCATAGATTTCTGAACTGTTGCTTCCCTGACAAGCAGGATTTTGTTCAGACTTCGTCTTCAAGAATGATCTCTCGAAACTCCCTTGGAACAGGGTCGAGGTTTTTGGCTTTCAAATTGAGTTGCCACCTTGATAGACGGAATGTTCAGACTGGAGTCTGGATGAACCTCCAATTTTGGACCCGAGAAGAGTATTTTCTTAATGTTTGAACTCTGTATGCTTCGCTACTTGGGATGCTCTGGGTCAAGAACGAGTATCTTCTGTGTGAACTCTTTGCAATTGACCGCCTTGGGGATTGTTCGGATATACGGAAAGTCGTGGAGCGTAAAATCATCAGTCTGTAGCCTCTGAGCGTAAAAACACCACCGAGCGCGAAATCGTAGACTTGTGGTTCCTGAGCGTGAAGTCATAGGTTTGTTGCCTCTCGAGCATAAAGCTACCGAGCACAAAGCCATCCGGGCATAAACCGTAGACTTGTAGCTGTCAAACATGAAGCCGTAGATCTGTTGCTGTCGAGCGTAGAAAGCTCCTTTAGTGCAGAACTGTAGATCTGTAGCCTGTGAGCGTAAAAATACCATCGAGCGTGAAATCATAGACTTGTGGTTCCTGAGCGTGAAGTCATAGGTTTGTTGCCTCTCGAGCATAAAAGCTACCGAGCACAAAGGCATCCGGGCATAAACCGTAGACTTGTAGCCGTCGAACATGAAGCCGTAGATCTGTTGATGTCGAGCGTAGAAAAGCTCCTTTAGCACAGAACTGTAGATCTGTACTCCTGAAAAGAAAATTTCTTCGAGCGTGAGGTTTTGCAGATCTGTTGCTTCTGAGCGTAAACTGAGCGCCATCGAGCGTGAGATCGTCTATTTGGTATCTGCTGAGCGTAAAGTCGTAGGTTTGTGGCCTCTCGAGCATAAAAGCTACCGAGCACAAAGGCATCCGGGCATAAAACCATAGACTTGCCGCTTGCGAGCGTAAAACCGTAGATCTGTTGCCGTCAAGCGTAGAAAAAGCTCCTTTAGCGTAGAACCCGCTGAACCGTCTTGCACGAAAAAAACCTTTCGAATTCGCTGACTGTCCATTTTTCGAGGGTAGTGGGCTGACGTAGCATCCAATCATAACCAACTCTTAATTGCGAGATCCGGTTGGGGTCTCGAGGGGTCCGTCCGAGGATTCGAGGAGTCGACTCGGACCGTATATATACCTCCAAGCTTTTTGAGAGAAAAGCTTTTTATCTGTTTTTTGCGAAAGAGAGCTTTCGACTGTTCAAGTTTTCCTTCGTTCCTTCTCCGAGCACCTCGAGTCCTCAGAAATGGCGTCGAAACAAGCTCCCTCCTCTAAGGAAAAGAGCGTAGGTTCTTCTTCTCGGTCTTCGGTACCGGAGAGAGAATCTTCGGTCGGGCTAGGTGAACCTCCTTCCGAGAGGAGTATTCCGCCGACGAGCAGTGCACCTGGCTTTAGAGGTAGAGCCTTTTGGGATGACACAAACGACGAAAAATCCTTCGCACACGTTGAACGTGACCGCGCTAGGTCGTCTTCTATGCTGATAGCCTCTTTTGAGGAAGATGATGTACGGAGACGGTTTCATCTTTTACGCCCACATTTCTAATGTGCTAGCGTAAGAACTCCATATTTTCGTAGCTCTGAGCGTAAAAGCTCTGGCTAACGAAAATTGGGGTATGTCGTAAAATTTGAATTTTACGCTTGCGGAGGAGACTTCTGGCGTATAGAGACCAAATTTATGCAATCTTGGCGTAAAGTACAGACTGTCATTTTTCTTTTGGTCTGTACTTGTGCAGGATTTGTAATAACCTATTTTCCTTGCACTTTTGCAGTTGATTTGGGTGAGTCACCGCTGGCCGAGGTGATGGGCTCTGCTGTCGGGATGCTGCACTCGAACTACCTGGAGGATCTGTCCCATATGGCCTTTCCCATCTCTGGACCCCAGTACCCTGAGGGCAGGGCATTTCTGATATCGGCCCAGGGTGAGCGAATGCTGTTGAGCATGATCAATGGCGAACCGCTGACACATGTAGACGGGGAGCAGTACATAAAGCCGGCTTTCCTCTTTGGGGACATGATCGATAAGCAGTCCCAGACGAAACCCAAGAGGGAGCCTTGGGTCTTCCCTGCCGAGGATTTGGTCTTGTATCTGCCGACGATGCCGAGGGATTATCCTATCTCGGCTTTCTCCCATGCGACGCATCCTAGGAAGATGTCGTGGAAGCTGACTCCTGATCTTTACGGGAAGCCTGGGAAGATCTTTCATCTGAAAGGAGCTGACCAGGGGTCTTTTATCAGCCGCCCCTCCGGCGTTGTGACGCCGTTCCGGGGTCTGTGCCCGGGTAATGTCCCGAGTGAAGATAGCTCGGTGATCCAGCCTGTTCAGTTGCCGACCTTCTGCAATGACTTCATGAGTCGAGGTGGGGTATATCCCAAGGAGAATCCTCGGTGCAACGGGTGGATCGCCCCGACGAACTCCCGATGGAGATGCTTAGTTGATTAGAGCTGGAGGACATCGGACTATACGCCGCTGTGAGCGCGACGAGTGTCGGGTTGCCTCCCAATGCCAATTTGTTCTTGGCACTGATGGAGCGGTATATTCCGCTCACCGGGACCTTCGCCACTCCGCTGGGGGAGTTGGGATTGGCCCTCCATGAGATGGCAGTTGTCTAAGACTGCCGATAGGGGATACACCATATGAAGAGTATGTCCCCACCAACTGGGAGTTGGGGGATTCGGACCCTCGGGTGGCGGAAATATATCAGGAGCTGATGTGTCAGTACTTCGCGTGCACCGCTTTTTATGACTAGCCCTCGAATTTGGCCCATACCACCAAGTGGATGTCTTACCTCTTCTTCCATCGGGCTAGGGCCGCCAAGTCGGAGAAAGCTTCGGGGGGTAAGAATGAGCCCGTAAACTGCTTGAGCGTCCTTAGTGCCCAGGTGGTCGAGGCTCTTATGGAGGACGCCAAGGCTCCCGATCAGATTTTCGTTGAGGGGGTAGGAAAATACCCCGAAGGCACCAGGGCCCACAGTTACTTGAGGCGCTGTCGCAGGCCTCTGTCTAAGGAAGCCCAGCTGGCTGGTTTCCTCTCCATATGGCTGCGCCGAATGGTAGTGCCCGGTATCGCGTCTGCGGATCGAATTTACCGGAACATCCTGTGGCCCGCAGTGTGTCTGGTGTTTGGGGCAAGACTGGGCCTGCTTCCTGCCATGGTGTGCCGTATTCAGGCTGGCCTGAGGGCCATGACCGATGGGTTGCTCGTCGATGAAGCTCGGCGTGAGAGTTTTCCCAGGGTGGAATTGCCATACCTGTATCTGATGGGTTAGTTAATTCTCCACAACCCCCGGGTGATGTCTCCCGGTTCCGGCAGCAGCTCAAGGGGCATATTCCTGTCGAATTACAGGGATTCTACCTGGAATGTGAACACAGTTTTAGACTGTCGGTTAGTGTTGAACCTCAGCCATGGCTGGAAGATCCTCTGTACTCCCCCTCCGGTACATCGCAACCAATCCGGGGTGTGGCTTAAGGATTCAGGTGGAGAGAAGACCGTTCTTTCTTCGGAGGCTTTTAATTGGTTGGTCTGTATCAGACCATCCCATCTGCTGTATAGGAGCGAAGACTATTGCTTCTTCGAGCCCTACTTGCCTAGTCGATTTGCCAGGCAGTTCGGGTATGATCAATTGCACGTGGGTAACGCCGTCACCAGCTTCAGACCCAGGGGTGGACTCATTGATGGAGCTAGAGGGTGGCGATATTTTATCATGGGTTGTACGAGGGCAATTTTTATCGTGCCGGTCGTTACAACCTCCACGGAGCTGCGCCTCCTTCACTCTTACGCCCAGTTTTATGTGGCGATTAACACCTTCCATCGCGATTTTGACATGCGGGGAAGCTTTAGAGTACCTCCTGCCAAGCCTGGGGGAAAAGTCGAAGTCCCCTCGGTTTCTTCTGACGAGGGCGAGGAGTCTGGTACTCCGGATGAGCTCCTGGTGTCGTTGCCGAGGTGTGCAGTGCCTACGCCGACGGGGGCTTTGATAGTCTCCTCTGGGAAGCGACGGGCTTCTGCTCCGAAGGAAGCTTCCCTTCGTAAGAGGAGGAAGGAGACGGTGGCTCGTCCTCTCCGCATTCCTAGTATTGAGGCTCCTGCGAGTGAGTCGGCACCTTCCTATATCCAGGATGAATCTTTGGCTGGAGGTTCCTCGCCTTTTAGAGAGGGACCTTCTACAGTTCCAGCTGGTGGCACCGGGGAGTCCTCGCTAGAGGTTGTTGTCGCTGTGGCTGCTTCGAGTAGTGGAGCGGGATTGCCCCCGTGGCCGCTGCAGATGGAAGAATCTTTCCCGAGGTCAGCAGTGGGGGAAGTTGCTTCTGGGTCAGCGAGCGCGCTTGGCGAGACTCCGACTGACGAACCTCGACCGCGTCTCGCGGAAGGCTTGACCGAACTTTTGGCGATGTCGGTCGGTCCACCTCCTTCTCCAGGTATGACAGGTCGCATTGCGTCCTTAAGGCGTGGTTTAGCCACACCAGGTGCAGACGCGTTGTATACGCCGCTGGCTCCTAGTGAAGATGTGGAGGCACCTAATTCCGAGGCAGAAGTGTCTGCGGGGGCCAGCTCGCCTGGAGAGGTTTCGTCATCCCGGGAGGTGGACGAACCTGTTATCGCGACCTCGCCTTTCGCGAGTATGCCGATGACCTCGATCGTTGCTGTCACACCTTTTTAGGTCGCGCCACCCGTCGAGACGGCGGCGGTGGCTACCTCGTCTGCAATTGTCCCTGGAGAGGGAGTTATTAGCATCGCGGTTACTCCGAACGTTCGGTCGGGTCTAGTCGCGTTGACAGAGCAGCATACCAGCCTTGTCTACACCGGTTTACAAATGATGATACCGATGGTGTTGGCGAAGAAACTTGACTTCGAGCTCCTGAAGAAGACTTCTCATCTTTCGATCGAGGTTATCAGGGGGCTTGGCAATCCTGGAGTAGCTGACACTTTGGAGGCGGTGGTTAATGGTTTAGAGCAATCCATTAACGAATATTTGCAGCGGGCTGAGGCCAGCCTCGATGTTGATGTCCAGGCTCGATTCGACCTCATGGCTGAGCGGCTCGCTACCAAGCTGGCAAGTCTAGACAACTCTATCCAGAAGCACAAGCTGGAGAGGGATAGGAGAAAGGCTGTAGTGGAAGAAGCTTTTGCTGTTGAGATGCAGTGTCGATCCGAGCATGAAGGGAATGCAGCGAGGGTCTCTAAGCTGAGGGAGAAACTTGCTCTGGCAGAGGAGTGGGCCTCCCAGTCGTTGGCAGGTTCAGAGGTAGCGATCGGTCGACTGAGTGAAGCGCGACGGGATCTGGACCGTGCAGAAGCTGCCTGTATGGGCTGTCTTCGAGCAAGGGCTAACCTGACCCTCACGCATACTCCGGAGGCACAGCTGGAGCGGGCTCGCGCCGATGCCTTGGCCCTTAGGAATGAGGGGATGGCTGCACTGGAGCGGCAGATTCGTGGTCTGATTACTCCGCCATCTTGATGTATCTTTTCTTATGTAATTTTGCCTCCTTTTGGGAATGAATAAAAGTGACTCTTTTCTGACTGTGGTGGACCCGTCATTTCGGAATGTAAATGACAGTTTTTTAGGTGAGGGGGATATCAGAGGTAGTATGGACCTGACATACTCTCGATAAACCTCCTTAGTAGGATGTATCTATTCAGAGGTCGTATAGACATGATAGGATACGACCGAACTAGTTTCTCTTCTTGGAGTAGTTTCGTCAGAATTGAGATCCTCGTTATGTTCCGCCTGGGCAGGGGGGAATTAAGCGTAGTATCTTTTCAGGAATTTGCCGTTGATGGGAGCCATTAATAGGTCCCCGTTAGGCTGGGCTATCCTGTAGGCGCCGTTCGAGAACGTTGTCTCGATCACATAAGGGCCTTCCCACTTGGGCTGGAATTTGTCTTTACTTCTGTGAGTTAAAATCATCGGCCTTCTTACTGCTAGAACTAGCTCGCCGACCTTGAACACCCTTTCCTTTACATTATGGTTAAAAGCCCTGGAAATGCGTGCTTGGTAGAGCGCGATGCGCTGTTGAGCTTGGAGGCATTTTTCGTCTAATCCTTCTAGCTCCTGAAGCCTTAAGAGGTCATTCTTCTCTTGAGTCAGCTCATTAGCCACGGCTATCTGAGCGACGGGATCTGGATTTCAATGGGAAGAACTGCTTCGCTCCCGTAGACCAGCGAGAATGGGGTACAACCCGTTTGCGTTCGTACCGTCGTGCGGTATGCCCAAAGGCATTCGCCCAGCTTTTCATTCCAGTCTCTCTTGTTTGAAGAGACAAACTTCTTTAAGAGTTTGATAATGGTTTTATTGAAAGCTTCCGCCAAACCATTAGCAGCTGGATAGTATGCCGTGGAGGCAACATTGTGTATCCGGTTTTTATCGCAAAACCGATGAAACGTCTGGCTAATGAACTGGGGTCCATTGTCGTGAATTATCCTCCGGGGCACCCCGAAGCGATAGATGACGTGATGTTTGATGAAGATGACCAGGTTGGATGCCTTTACCTCGGTGAGAGGGATTGCTTCGGCCCATTTGGAAAAGTAATCCGTGATGGCCAGTATGAACTGGTGACCTCTGGAAGAAGATGGGAGAATAGGACCGATGATATCCATTCCCCATGCTTCGAAAGGCCAGGATGCGACCGTAGGATGTAGATGTTCCGACGGTTGATGTATGAAGTCTGCATGAACCTGACAGGCTCTGCAATGCTTTGTATACTGTATTGCATCTGCGATCATGGTCGGCCAGTAATAGCCCATCCTCCTGATGCGATCCTGTAGCTTAGGCCCGGGTTGATGCGCTCCGCATACGCCATCGTGAGCTTCACGGATAATCTGCTGTGCTTCGGTGCCAGAGAGACACCTCAATAGCAGTCCGTCGTAGGTCCGGCGATACAGGCGTTGTGAAGACGCGCCGAAGTAGAAGCGTAGCGATCGTCTCTTGACGGATACTGCTTCCTTGGGGTTCTCCGGTAAGATTCCGTATGCCACGAAATCTATGAAAGGACTTGTCCAATCTCTTGTAGGAGGATCGGCGTTTACAGCGTAGCTGCATTCTATATGATAGCTGTTCTTCACACAGAACAAATCTCTGTTAAGAAGGATTACCGAATCTTGCCTTCTTATAGGAGCGGCCAAGTCTGCGGCCAGGCTGGCCAGGGCATCAGCTTCCAGATTTCAAGATCGAGGTACGTGTTCTAGGAAGAACCCTTTGAACATCATGGCTATCTCGATCTTCGCCCGGTGATAGGGGATGAGGTCTGGATTACGGACTTCGTATATTCCCCTGACTTGATTGACGATGAGCAGAGAATCACCGAAAGCCTCCAGGGATTCTACCCCCAGTTCCGTGGCAACTTGGAGCCCAATTAGTAGAGCGTTGTATTCCGCCACGTTGTTGGAGCAGGGCTCGCTAAGAGAGTATGCTCGGTAGATGACGAGTTGATCCGGGGTAACTAGGACGACTCCCACTCCTGAAACGATGTTTCCTTTAGGACCGGTTCTGGAGGCGCCATCAAAGAACAGCTGCCATACGTCGCTTTTCCTTGCGAAGTTACATTCTGCAACTTCATCGGGGATGTCCTCGTATAGTTTGGAGGTCTCCGGGATCGGATGAGCTGCTAGGAAGTCGGCCAGCGCTTGGCCTTTGACAGATTTATACGGGACGTACACCATGTCGTATGGTGTCAGCAGCATCGCCCACGTTGCGAGTCGGGAGTTGAGGGCACTTGGCTTGCTCATCAGTACTCGAAGTGGGTTGATCCTG
The DNA here is from genome assembly GCA_036927795.1 of Iris macrosiphon. Lineage (NCBI taxonomy): Eukaryota > Viridiplantae > Streptophyta > Magnoliopsida > Asparagales > Iridaceae > Iris > Iris macrosiphon. The sequence continues at coordinate 82,708,576 of JAYESA010000007.1, read as the reverse complement.
GAGATGATATGAATAGTCTGGCCGGTGACGTAGTGCCGTGTTTTCTGGACAGCGAACATCAGAGCCAAGCATTCCTTCTCCACTGGGTTGTACCGATGTTCAGCCCCGACCATCATTCTGCTAAGATAGTAGATAGCCTGTTCATGACCCGCATCATTTTTCTGTGCGAGGAGAGCTCCTAGCGAATGATCCATTGCCCGTACGTACAGCAAGAATGGTTTTCCCACGACGGGAGGCACCAGGACTGGCGGGCTGGTTAAGTAGCGTTTGATATCCTCGAACGCTTGCTGGCAGGTTTTGTCCCATATGAAGGATACACCTTTCTTCATGAGATGAGAGAAGGGCTGACATCTCCCCGAGAGGTTGGATATGAATCGTCGGATATAAGCCAGACGTCCTTGGAACCCCCTGAGTTCCTTCAGATTACGGGGCGGTCGCATTGCCGTGATCGCCTGGACTTTGTCCGGGTCTACTTCGATGCCTTTAGTGGTAATGACAAATCCCAGGAACTTGCCACTGGATACACCCAGAAAGGACTTTGTGGGGTTCATCTTGAGTTGATGCTGGCGCATTAATTCGAATACTGCCCTCAGGTCTCGGATGTGATCGCCTTTGAGGCGACTTTTGACGGCTATGTCGTCTACATAACATTCCACTGTTTTACATAAATATTCGCGGAATATGTTACTCATAGCCCGTTGGTACGTAGCCCCAGCGTTCTTTAGCCCGCAGGGCATGACCGTATAGCAATATACCCCCAGTGGTGTCCGGAAGGCTGTGTGCTTCTCGTCTTCAGGATGCATCTTGATCTGATTGTATCCCGAGAACCCGTCCATGAAAGACATGCGCTCGAAGCCGCAGGTGTTGTCGATCATGATGTCCGTGATAGGGAGAGGGAATTCATCTTTGGGGCAGGCCGCATTCAGATCTCGGTAGTCGATGCAGATGCGTACCTTCCCATTTTTCTTCATGACCGAGACCACGTTAGCGACCCAGTCGGGGTGTTGTTCCTCCCGGATGAAACCGCAGGCTATCAACTTCTTGACTTCAGCTTCGATGGCGTCCATCATATCGGGACGAAACCGTCGTTGGTGCTGCTTTACTGGGTTCGAATCGGCTAGTATATTAAGCATATGAGTAGCTACCTTCGGGTCTAGGCCTGGCATGTCCTCGTAATCCCACGCGAAGACGTCAATATACTCCTTTATCAGCTGTATAATGTCTTCCCTTTCAGGTGGGGGAAGATTGTTACTGACGAATATTGGCTTTGGTGAGAGCTCACTCCCAACGTTGATCTGGATGACTTCGTCCTTGGTGGGAGGTTCTCTCTGCTCGAAGCAGAATTCCCACTGCGTATCTATTTGTTGAGCCCAGGGGTCATCCTCGAATGGCTCCGTATCCTGCTCCTCGGCTTCTGAGGGATTTGTCATCACCATATTCGCCGATAGTGCTTATTCGAAAGCATCTGGCGAGTTGGAGGGCGATGAGCTGTTCTGGGAAGAAGAAAAGGGGTCCTCTTTTGGCTCGGAAGTCGCGATGGAGGTGGCGTACCCTAGCCCGAGACGGGCTTGTTGATTACGGGGGTTGCCGCACGACGGCGTTCGTCTGCCTCTTCCGTAGTTGAGGCCTGGCCTGCGTTTCAAGTCGTAGCCCATGTTTTGCATGATCTTTAGCGCTTGCGGGCTATAACGATGAATCTGTATTTTCCCGGTGTCGTCATCGAAAGGGTCTTCTTGGACAATCGGCTGATTCCGCATGCGACCGAAGACAATTGAGCGCTGAGTGCTGCAGGTAGGCGGGACGATGAAGATAGAATCTTTATGAGGTCCATATATCATGACGACGTTGGATGGCGATGCTACTTCCCAGACATATGGGCGATAGGAGCCTATAGCTTTCAAGAATTTTTGTGCTATGGGTTCTACCTCGTGATGCGGAGTAGGTCTTTATACTTGCTCAGAGGTGATATGGACATGGCAATTCTTGTGGACTTAACATTTACTGGCGTACTTAGAATTTAAGTACGAATGTTAAGTGTAGACGACCATCGATATCAGAGGTAATATGGACATGATAGTTGATGGTCGAAAGTTTATTCAGAGGTAATATGGATATGACAAACTTTTGTGATAGTGACTCCATCGGAGAGGGAGGCACATATCTGCTCAGAGGTAATATGGACATGGCAATTTTTGTGGACTTAACATTACTGGCGTACTTAGAATTTAAGTACGAATGTTAAGTGTAGACGACAATCGATATCAGAGGTAATATGGACATGATAGTTGATGGTCGAAAGTTTATTCAGAGGTAATATGGACATGACAAACTTTTGTGATAGTGGCTCCATCGGAGAGGGAGGCACATATCTGCTCAGAGGTAATATGGACATGGCAATTTTTGTGGACTTAACATTACTGGCGTACTTAGAATTTAAGTACGAATGTTAAGTGTAGACGACAATCGATATCAGAGGTAATATGGACATGATAGTTGATGGTCGAAAGTTTATTCAGAGGTAATATGGACATGACAAACTTTTGTGATAGTGACTCCATCGGAGAGGGGGGCACATATCTGCTCTTCTGCCGTAGTGATCGTTCCCTATAGACGCAGAGTTATGACCTTGGCATCGATTAATTCCTGAATCCTCTTCTTTAGTACATAGCAGGCCTTCGTAGGGTGATGAGTGTACTGATGGAAGAGGCAATAATCTGGGTTATTGATTCTGTCGGACCTCTCAGGATATCTGACGTCGGGAAGCTGAAGCTTACTTTCCTTTCTTAATATATTGAAGATTTCAATTATGTCATCTTCTCCGAAGGAGAAGGTTCCTTTCGGTCGTGGGGCCTTTGACGTCTGAGTTCTATGGTCTTCGGTGGAGATAGCCATTGTCGTACCATCTTTGAATCCTGTGGATATTCTACCCCTCGCTTTGGACGTTGCTCTGTTCTGTCGAGGCGAGCTACCCCCGGACACGCAATGGTCTCCGGTCGCAGAAACTGAATCAGGAGGAATTGTTCTTGACAGTACAGGATTAAATTTAACAGCATATCCTAATCCGAAACGAGTTTGCTGATGGCGGGAATTACCCTGCAATGGTGTTCGTCTACCCTTTCCATAGTTGAGGCCTTGCTTTGATTCCAAATCATAACCCATGTTCTGTATAATCTTCAAAGCCTGTGGGCTGTACCTGTGGATTTGTATTTTCCCACTCTCAGGCTCGCAGAATTCTTCCTGTTCAACCGGATCGTTCCGTTTCTGTTTGAAGACTATTGGATGCTGATCGCCGCAGGTAGGAGGGACGATAAAGGCATTATCTTCATCTGGTTCGTACATCATGATGACTTTAGATGTTGATGCGTTTTCCCATACGATCTCTCCTCGCCTGACGGTTTTACAACTCCTGTTTTTGTCTTTTCGGATTAGATAGGTGTGCAGGTCAGGAGGATTTGTCGAAGAGGAAGACGAAGGCTTGTGTCTTCTGTTCCCCTCAGCGGGTCCGCGGAGGCTGGTCACCCCGGTTTCCCCTATACCGCCTGTATACAACAGGTTGGCCATCTAGGCGGCGGATAATCCCCCGGGAGGGTATCTTTCCGCAATCTGAGCTTGTTTTATGCCGAGGGATTGTTCCTGGCGTAACTTGGAGATTCACTCAGTCTGGCGTGAGGCTGAAAAGGCTCTCAGTTGGCCATTAGCTTCTCGCATAATCCGGAGAGTAGGCAGATCCTTCTTTTGCTGGCGTAAGGGCCCAGTAGTTGAATATTCACCCGCCTGCTTTCCTTTGCGGAGATCGCCGCGCTCGTCTACTTCACCGTAAAGGTCAGATGTCATTTTGCGCGTAGAGCGTGATCTGTACTTCTGATTTGGTGTTGAGGCGCCATCAGAGGTCTTGTCTGTACCGCACGTAGCGGGAGACTAATTTTTGCGTGTAGAACGCAGTGGATACTCCTGGATTAGCGCTGAGGCTTTGCCAGAAGCTTTGTCTGTACCGCGCGTAGCGGGAGACTGATTTCTGTGTGTAGAACACAGTGGATACTCCTGGGTTAGCGCTGAGGCTTTGCCAGAAGCTTTGTCTGTACCGCGCGTAGCGGGAGACTGATTTCTGCGCGTAGAACGCAGTGGATACTCCTGGGTTAGCGCTGAGGCTTTGCCAGAAGCTTTGTCTATACCGCGCGTAGCGGGAGACTGATTTCTGTGCGTAGAATGCAGTGGATACTCCTGGGTTAGCGCTGAGGCTTTGCCAGAAGCTTTGTCTGTACCGCGCGTAGCGGGAGACTGAATTTTACGTACGGGGCACGGAGGGAGCGATGCTACCACCTCATTGGTCGGAGAGATCGGAAAGATCGGAGAGATTGGAGAGTCCACAGGAACGGCGGAGGATGTCTTGGGCATCCACACTTTGCGCAGCTTCCTGCTGTCTTGGACGGAAAGAGAGTGAGAGCTACCCCCAGTCCGAAGCATGTCTTCGTAGGCAGACTGGTCAAACTGAACGACCAGTGTCTTCTTCACGGTTCCTACAGATACCGCATCGTGTTGAGCAATTACTTCTTTTATGGTATTAAAAGAAAGAATGAAAGTGTATTTCAATGACGGGGTTATAAGAGGCCCGCGCCCTTTGGTTTACAAACAAACTTGTACAATGTAATCCTATACGAGGATGTGGGAGTACAATTTATTTAATCTGGGTATAAATTGCTATAGGTGTCTGATCTGCGGTCGATCACTTTAGCCCTTGGACTACACGATGTTGAAGAAGTGCCGTGGAAGACAGGATGCAGCTTCGGAGGTTGCAAAGGAGGGTGGATGCGCGATGCTGAAGGTCGTCGCTCCCTGTTCCTTGCCCGAGCTCTGGGTTCTCTTCTCTTTCTCTCTCTATCTATCCTCCTTGATCTCTGGTTCGATGACCTTGTCCGATCTAATTCTTCGACCTTTGATCTTGTATTGGTTTTCTTGACCAATTTTCCGACCTTTTTCCCCATTGGTAGGGGTCTCTATTTATAGAGTTTTGGTGACAGTGACCACTCCGTCGGTGTAACAACCGAGGAGTGGACAGTACAGCACCCTTTTATACAACGGTTTAAAATAACCAATGCCTGCGTATAAATGACCTTTTGAGTGAGCATGTGACGCGTGTCCAACTAAGGGGACAAAATGCATATATCTGCTACGAAGATCACGGCGTAGAAGCCACGTAGGTAGGTATCCCTTGTGTAACAGAGGTTGGCGTAAAAGCCAAGCGACTATCACCTTGGCGTAGAAGCCAAAATAGGCATAGAAGCCGAGCAGGCATAGAAGCCGAATGGGCATAGAAGCCGAACAAGCATAGAAGCCGAGCAGGCATAGAAGCAGAATGGGCATAGAAGCCGAATGGCTGTAGAGACCGAGAGGGCGTTGGAAGCCGAGGGAGCACTGATCCTGAGCGGGCGTAGAAGCCACTGCGTACTAAGTCGAAGTGCTGATGCGGACGTCTTAGCCGGAATCACGGCTTTCGAAGATGTAATCAAATCTTCTACAGAGATTTGTCATCATCTTGTGCATTAAATGCGGAGACGTGCTTTTGAAGGTCTGCAGCCCTTCTGTGCATCCGTCGCGGAGACGTGCCTTGAGGGAAACTGTCACTGCTCTGTGCAATTAGACGTAGAGACGTGCCTCGAGCCCCGTACGAAGTGCAGCTTTTGACGTGGCAGCAGTTTTGCCTTACTGCGGAGCGCAAAATAGCTCATGTTTGCATGTGTAAACAAGGCAGCGTATTCCCTTGTACGCGAAAGAGCGGTTTACGCTGGGGGATTTTGGTAGACGACGGCTTGGTGATATTTAACCAAATCCTCTGCATTAAATGCAGAGATCCGCCATCATACTGTGGAGCGCGTCCCGAGGGGTCTACCACCGTTTTCAGCCGTCGTTTGGGTAGCCGTGCAGTACTTTTTGTCAGGAGTCAGAGGCTAGGTTCACCGCGTGACTTGACAGGTTCATTTCGGGGAAGACGAAGCGTTCCTTGTATGCTTTAATGCTGCTTTGAGATCGTCTGGGTTTTACGCCATGGAGGCGATGAAGAACCCTGTTTTACGTTGGATGGCTTCGAAGGCCTCTGCTTACGCTGCTCTATATCGAGATGCTGCGTAGATCGTTCCAGCATATTTTTTATGCTTCTACATCGGTATTCCGTCGGTAGAGTCTAGTACACCATTGTTATACCGGTCTAGAGATAGGAAAATACAACAAGTTCTGGATTCAAAAAATTGGTATACCGTTGGTCTACTGTAGTATACCGTTGGTATGTCGTTCCAAGTAGGCAAAAAGTTACTGGAAAACAAAGTTCCATAACCTAATTCCAATTCAGTTAGATATAGTTAGTTTTGGTTTTTGAATAACTGGACAAGATTATGATTTTTTGGCTGTTTGGTTAGACTGAGTTTTATGGAAATGAGTTGAGCATCTAGTTGCCAAGTGCGACTCAATGCACAATATTTTCTAGACTCAAATAAATATAAAAATTACATACTCCAGTAAAACCACAACTTCGTCATTTGAGCATATAGCATCTTCATCTTCAGTAATATAACGGAGATGTGTCGGTCTTCAATTTATGTGTCGTATTAAGTCATATCAGATCATAGTTGGTTGATTATCATAATCCAGTTGGCTATGCCCAATTTGGGACAACACGAAGCACTAGTTCAAAAGAACCAAACTCTGTCTGAGTTCGGTCGTCGATGTACTGTGCGGATTCGGGGATATTTTATACATCGTTGGATCACATCGTGCGGTCTATATTAGTTATGGTTATGAGGGGTATATATATATATATATATATATAGGATCCAGATCGGGAGCCGCTCCCGCTGATCCCCGTCAAAGCCCTTCCTCACGACTCCTCGTAACAAGTCTTGATGATGCTAACTCGTGTATCCATAGTGTCAGAATCATGTACGCTATACAACTAGAATCATAGAGATGATCAACATAATAAAAACTGTCAGAGAATGTACTCGTCTATGGTCCTCTGTTGGCAATACCAATTTCCTATTTCTGAGGTCTTGTCTGAATAATCCAAAAGTCTTATAGACATTATTTAATAATAATATAGCATCAGTCATTACACTAACACACAATCATAAATACACTGAACTAAGAGACTACGCTAGGGGTGACACTGGTCAACTAGCAGGGTCGAATGTGCGTCTAACTGTACGGGTGTCACATCTTCAAATGTTGTGCAAAATCAGACAGTCAATTACTAACACATGTCTAGCCAGTATGTCAGTATAGACAAGGCAAACGACTCACAAATTCTCAGGGTCATACAGTCAAATATAAATACGGGATGTCCATAAATTACACTTATGGTCATAAGCAACTACGTATATATATATTACAGTCTTGCCCCTACTAGCAATTGATTTCTTATATATTTATCTATATATATATATATCAAACTTAATATTATATGCATACACGCACACGTATACGAGTTACTAGGTTTACTTGTATGGTGTCTTGCAATCAACATCTAACCAAACTTATCATAAAACAATATGCTCAATCCAAATACTATTCATACATGTACATACACACAATTATGCACGATCCATACCCGGTTTTAGGGCACGAGTACGTAAAAAATACAGAGCCTACATCGTAGTAACGACATAGAATGTTGTCTAGGTCTACAATACTATCTAAGTATCTCATACAAATATATAAGGTACATATCATGCTATCTCAACTCCAATTGGAGGATAATATGATATATGATAAATGGAAATCAATACTCAATCACAATAAAAACTAAAGGGAGATAATGGCACGATATGGGATAGAAGAAAGGAAATAAAGAGTCATAATTATATCACAATTCCAAGTCCAACTCTAATCATAACACAATGGTCTTAAATAATAATACATGTCATAAAGTCTAACTAGAGTTATATACAACCTCATAATAAAATGTCTAAACCTCTCCAACTAGTAATACTACTCAGCATGCTCTACAACCTCGATATTATGTGGACTGTAATAGGTAGAACACATCGCCTCTAGCCAATCATCTGAAAAATATATCCAGTCAGGAAGGAGTGATTACAACCCAATAGCAGTTCCAAGTTAATTGATAAGGACTATAAACAAAAATAGAGAATATAATACAGGAGGAGAAGCAATGTATAATATCATACTATGGCAGAAAGAGAGAGATAATCTGGAGCAATAATATAACTGATGACAATAAAATCGAATAAAAATAATAAACTAGAATATAGAGAAGAATTGTAACTATACTAAGTGTTTGAAATACTAGTTAGGTATGTGATCGGCTTGGGTTATCAAGATCTACTAACACGATCAATAACATAATCATATGATCAGTATGATTGGCTATTGTCTAAAAGGAACATAATCATTTAAGATTGACTATTGTCTATGGAGTAACATAATCATACATGAGGTGTATGATTGGTTGTTGTCTATATGATGCAATACAATGCTTAAGGTTTTGATCACATATTTATCTAGCACTTATCCCGCCCATAACCAATACTTATGGATCCGATCATGACACATCACAAACACGAACATAATATGAGTACATGAAGAACACGAAGTTACACGAATAAAACGAGCACAAGGAATACCCATTGCACACGATAAAGTACATGTAAAAAAGTATCCGAATTTATATGGTAATGGGATAACATCTCCTAACATGATCCATATAGTACCAGTTCGTGTAACTACTGTGTCAGAATTAAGTCAAATATTTTTAATACTTGTATTATAGTAATTATCAAATAATAAAAACTATCAAAGAATGTACTCGCATGTAGTCCTGAGTAAAAGGAATGACTCGATGTTCGAGCTGGTGTCACACAACCCTATATATGAATATCATGTCAGTTGGGTGTAAATAAGTGATAAAATGCTAAATAAGCCAAAATATAATTTTCTAAGTTACTTCTAGGTCACACTAGTTTATATTACTCAAACTAGGTCACTAACTAGATAACACTAGCTTATATTAGCTATACTAGGTCATACATCGGTTTCTAAGTCAATGCCTTAAGTATTTAGCTATACTAGTCATTAATACTAAGGTATCCACCTATACTAGTAAGTAAATATAAGCTATAACAAATTTGGTAATAACTTAGTATCTACACTTATATTACCTTAGCTCTAATACTAGTACCTAACCCCCTTGACCAATACCTTAGCTTTTAGTACTTACCTACTCAAACATTAGTCCACCTTAACTGACCCAAGATACTAATACCTTAATCACTCACCTCTCATCTTGCCACTGCAACTGACACTAAGTATCATGTATCCATCCTTGGTACTATCCTTGACATTGCATTACCTTATGCTAAGGTTTCTGTCCCCTAGCCTTGCATCACACTAAGGTCTTCACCCCTTCTTACCTATTACTTGCACACCACCAGACTTCTACTACAGCATGATCCTGTGAACTAAGTGCACACTTTATTCCATCAGTGCACACTTCAGTCCAACTGTACAACAGCAAGAATGCACACAAGCATTTGCTCAAGAGCAGCAATCTCCCAGGTATTCACTGCTGCCCCTGTTACTTCATTTCCTTTACTCACATACATTTGCATTTTCCATACTCATAATTTAGTCTATTATTGGTGTTCACTTGACACACCAACTGATACACCTGAACAAGGTCTCCCATGGCTTATCCTTACCTATACACTAGATGGGTCCCTTGACCAATATATGATACACCTATTTGCTCTGAACATACTTCTAGCTCTCTAATATCAACACACATCTCTAACTCTAATTGACTGATACTAATACTAATACCTTCTCATCAATCCCTATTCCCAACTGCAGAACATTCCTTGAACAACATTGTACTCTCTCTTTATTCCCTTGCTCACAGAGGGAAAAACCCAACCTAGCACCAACTGACACTCAAACCACCATATTCTACATACACACAAACACATACATGTTAATAAAACCTAACTCTGGTACCAACTCATTAAGCACACACTCTCTTGTGTAGGTACATCTATTATACTGAACACTAGTACTTACACTAGCTATCAACTTCCTTATATATGTATCAGTCATCAACTCCACTCTACTGACACTTGCCTGAGACTTGTACCTACTGCATTCTTCCTAAATCCCCACACACTCACACATGTCAGTACTCCAACCAAATAGACTCCCCATACTGAGTTCTCACTCAAAGTTATGTATACCCCTCTCCTCATGGACACAAGCACATACTCACATTCCTCTCCTACTTGATACACTAGTATGTTTTTCTCCCCCACACTACCCGAGCTCAACTTGCAGGCTGGTACACAGTTTTCCCCGTCTGAACACCGACAACACCCCAACACCAAAGACACAGCAGTTACTGCAACTGATCTCCTGTTGCTTGAACCCGACCACACTTAGTTATAGGAACAGCAAGTTACTGCATCCATTTCCCTTCACATCCCTTTCTTACACACTCATGACCAATACCCTAAGTCAGATAAACACAATTGAGACACCCCCTCCTTAACCCTGAACCCAAGTCCTTAACTCCCATACATGACTATATACACCCTAACATGTGATACTCTTCAACAGACAGAAGAGCCAACTCACATATACTTACACCATGTCACACTGATCATTTCCCTTAGCTGCACAATTCCCTCCTATGGGCACACACCTACAGAACTTACTTTATAGTCACACTAATCACATAACAACACACACACACACACACACACACACACACACATATATATATATATATAATCACATTAACAAGGATACCTATATTAGTCACCAACACAAGTATTAATACTAATAACATCAACACCCGTCACTCTATATTAGTCATAATATCGAATACCTAGAGTGCACTAGTCATGATACTCTCATGGTGTCATGATGCACCATCAACCAACGTATCAAATCCCATAATACCCAATTAGAAATATATATACATATCAAATTCATTTATATATGATAAATGCAACTTGCTACAATAGAATTTGAGGTAAAAATCACTAGCATGTAAAAAAAACCCCAAAATAGAGCCCCGTATCACAACGTATCTCACCGTACATGAAACACCCTACTCGTATCCAATGGTGGACACGTATAATACCCCCACAACCCTGATCTAAGTCTAATTAGATCTAATTGGTCTCATGAGACACACTTGATGTGTCAATCTCGTAATTCTCCCTAATTGGACATAAATCACCATGTAATTTTCACAATACAAGTCATGTGGACCTAATGCTTGATCCTATGGGTAGCTCTAAGCCAAGTGGTAATTTTGTTGACACAAAGTGGTCACAGTCAACCAGATTCTGATAATCGTCAAATATCATATCTAAAATACAGATAAAGCAGATAATCGATGCAAAGTAAATCAACTCCGTCAGTACAAAAGTTAGACTCTGCACCAGCTATTGGTTCCTTATTCAAATATAATCTTTTATTTATTTGATTCTAGGACTGATATAAGCTGAGTCGTACTGGAAAATCCAAGTACCTATACCTAGATACTTAGTCCACTCAAATAAACCAATGAACCTATCTACTAAATCAGGCCACATTCATTAACAAAGTCTACCATACTTAGAAACCAAACTCAGGATGAACTTATGCCAAATTTAGGCTGAACTTATGCCAAACTCATGCCAAACTCGGTTACCCTTTTGGTATGAAATCAACCAGTCCAATTAGCTCCTGATTTTTTGGCCCAGCGATTGAAAATTTGAATTAAACCCCATCCGAATTCTGGCCAAATTTTGTTTGCCTACACACTATAAATAGGATTGGATTTCTACATTCCTACACACTCAATGATTCTTAATCTTCTATCCTACTGTGAGCAAATACCTAAGCCTTAACTTTTCTATCTCCAAGAAAAACTCCCTAGCCTTCCTAATGCCAAGTACGATCTCGGTCTAGAAGTCTTCAGAGTTGTAAAAGAGCTTGGTTCCATCAGTTACTCTCTCTCTCTAGCTGTGAAGTTGTGAGACTTCGGATCAAACCTCGTGGTAATAAAAAAGTAGTAAGCCTTCGGATCAAATCTTGTGATTCACTATTGGTGATTATAGTGGATAAAACTCCGATCTTGAGTTCTCGGGACTGGACTAGTCCTCTCAGAGAAAAACCAGTATACATCTTGCTGTTTGTGTTTGCTTTCTCTCACCCTATTGCATATATATAAGTATATTTATAAAACTGCTAGTAGTATCACTTACACATGAGATTTTACTTCGTTGCATACATAAACTCTATTTATCCCCCTATAGAGTTGCCATACACGGTCCTATAATTGGTATCAGAGTAGGTGCTCTCTTTATATAGATATTACTGATACCATTTGGTCCCATAATTGGTATCAGAGCAGGTACTCTTTATATAGGAACTATTGCTCATACCAATTACTCCTACAATTGGTATCAGAGCAAGTTCTCTTGATTACCGGATTAACATCCAAAGAGTATAAGATATGGCAACAACACGATAACTCTTTTCTATCAATGGTGAAAGCCAACTCCTTGATAAGCCACATATTTTTAACAGCACTAACTATTTATTTTGGAAAATACATATAAGTGCTTTTCTAAAATCTCTTGGCTTTAACTTATGGACTTATGTTACTAATAGTTACAAAAGAGTTGACAAAGCAGATAGTGAATATACCGAAGATAAAAAGAAACCAGCAAGCGATGATACAAAGACAATGTACATGCTCTACTATACTCTAGGAGAAGATGAATTTAAACTTAACTCCAAGTGCAAAATATCATATGAGATGCGAAAAATGATGGAAGCAACCTATGGAAACAACGAAGAAATTGAAGAAGAACCTTATGATGTTGCAAGCTTGTAACAAAATAAAGAAGTTGCAAGTACAAAGAAAGATGCAGACATTTAATGCAATAATGATGACAACAACTCAAAGGAAGAAGATGTTGCAAGTAAAATCATCCAGTACGAGAATGACAAAAACTTTTAACATACGACAGACTTGTGCTTAACGGTAAGCGAGATAAATGATGACTTACTAGCAAAAGATATTTTGTATAATAAATTGTCTGATGCTTTTAATAATTTATTTGAAGACTATAATAAGCTTAGAAATAACTATAAGCAAGATTGAAAAGATATTAAATCTTATCAGCTTAAGAATGATCAGCTTATTTACTTACCTAAGGAAGCAAGAGAAAACTCCTTTTTTTATGAATCAATTAAAATCTTCAAACTTAAGCTTAGCTTACAAGAAGCTCTTGACTACTTTGATGAAAATAATCAAAAAAATACTAAACTTAAGGAGGACCTAAAACAGGAAAAGGAGAAGTACTTTAATGCCTCACTTAATATTAATGATCTTTCTACTAAATATGATGAATTACTTGTTAGCTATAAAAAGTTAGAGAACAGACTGGGTAAGCAGGTTATACAACCTATAACCTAATCTAGCACTAGACACACACGATACTTGACCAAACAAAAAAACATAAAACACTCACAATAGAGACAAGATGATTGATAAATCATATAATCACGCCTTTATCTACACCAGACCAAAGAAAAAAAATCACGTGACATATCATGCTCATGCACCTGATTTTAAGCCAAACAGCACTATTATATGTCATGACTGTGGATTGAAAGAACACTCCTGTCACTACCACATTCCGAAAATAGGGGTATTTTCGACTTTTTACAATATTTAATATTATTGTAGTTATAATTAACTAATTGCATGATAGTATATTTGATTAAATAACTGTGTGATGTGTACCTTAATATATTATATTATAGACAGTGTTCATTGGTGTTTGTGATGGTAGACTTGACCTAGAAGCCAGTAGATGAGCACCTGTCAGAATTATGGAATTTTGAGGTTAATTGTTTTATTTTAGAATTAATTTATTGGAGGTATAATTAATTACTGTATTTTATTTAATTATTGCGCATTGCCTTTGCTTCGATATTTGGAGCGTTATCCTAACTTTTGTCTTCCAACAAATTTTACAATTTTGCCCTAGACATGCCCGCCTTCCATTCTACTATTTTTGCAGCTCGTAATTATGCTCTTTGTACATTATTTCTAGCCGCACAAAAAAATTGTCGCGGACGTTATTTAATAAATTTCTATTTTGTATCGTTGTGCGTTCCAATCAAAAATTGGAGGCAATCTTGACCTATTTTTCGTGCGGCCCAAATTAGGATAATATTCTGTTCTGAGTCTTCTTCATTATTGCTATTGATGACATGACCTGATTTTGGCTCCATGTACTTCTAATTAATTTTAGAACACAACTTGCATTTATTTCTATTTAATTTGAGGATACCATTTTATCTGATTCCGTAAATTCCGATTTAAATTCCAGTGCCCTGTAAATTGAGCCCATACCGATCATACAGAGCCCCCTGACCCTACAAAACACCGGACACCGAATCGCCCGCCAAATTTTCGTCATTTTATGTGTTTGTGCAATTTCCCGAATTTAAGGGGCTAAGTTGCAAATTTTCATTTGTAGGTGTCATCACCCCATTGTCCAAGATCAAATGGAAAGATTATTTACTTATGGACCAAATTGCATTTTTCCCACATGAAATTTCCTTCATGTTTAATCTGGACCACCCATTTAAATTGGGTGCATCCTCACCTTTGATTCACCCCCACCCTCATCCTATTTAATGTCTTGTACCCTCAAACCCTAATCCCAAGAAACCTAGGTAACCACACCTCTCACAAGCCTCCACCTCCCTCTCTCCTACGTATAAAATTTTTCTTCTCCTTCTTCCTTTCTTCTTCTCTTTTCTTTTCTTCTTCTTTTTTTCCTTCCTCCTTCTTCTTCTTCTTCTTTATTTTAGTTTTTGAATTTATTTAAATTCAAATCTGAGAGAGGGGGGGAAACCATTGCTGTTCACCCCCATTCAGCATCCGGCAGACCTCGATACTCCGGCGACCGAGTTCCTCCGAGCTCCTTCCCGGCGGATGCTCGACTCCTCCCTGCTGCTGTTCCCGGCGGCCTGCGCACCGCAGTCCGACGAGCACCCTCCGGCCCGAGCCCGCGACCGGAGCAGCAACAGCAGCTCACTGCTGAATCCTCTCCGGCAGCCCGGCCTAGCCCCGACTCCTCTGTACACCGGCGGCCTCCCACCACTTGCCGACTGCACCGACCCATTAACTCCGGCGCAGCACCCGTGCAGTTCCGGTCTGCACCCCCGCTGTCAAGCTCCGGCACTCCCCCATTCGGCCGAGCCCGACCATCTATCATCACCACCATCGTCACAAGTCACCACCTCCACCACCATCTACTATCATCTCCGCCACCCCCATCAACTCCACGGCGGCCCTCTGACTACTCCGGCAGCCCCTCAGAACCCGCCGACAGCAGCCCCGTGCTCGAGTCCCAGGCCGAGCCCGACCCCGAGCATCCCCCTCGCCGCTGCCTGCTCCTTCCTGGCGGATCCTCGAATCCTCCCGCTGCTGTTCTCCCTCATCTCCTCCCTCTGCCGATCACTCCGGCGGCCATCCCGAGCCTCCGGCGTCGACAGATCCCCGCACCTGGGTCCCCTACCCGAACTCCTCCACGCAGGCGTCAACTCCGACCCAAACTCCTTACTTCTCCAGCGCCTACTGCTCACCGGAGGAGCTAACACCACCACCCCCACTGCCAAGCTCCGCCGGACAGCTTCCCAACTCCGGCACCACCACACAGTGAGCCCTCTTCTTCTTCTCCCTCCTTCTTTATATATATATATATATGTGTATATATATATGTATGTATATATAACTAATATAATGTATTAAGGTATATATATAGCTAGGGTATATGTATTTGTATGTAGTTAATGAGTAGATATATATATATATGTGTATAAATACGTGTATTTGTGTAATGGTATAAGTATGTATTAATTAAATGCAAATGTATAGGTATATATTTAATATGGTTGATATAAATACGTACTTAGTATATTTTCAAATATGTATAATGAGTATTAGTGTATATATTAATATATATATATACTTGTACATACATTTATATACTTTCAATAATATATATGATTGGTATATATAAATACGTGTTCTGCTATGTGCATCAAATATGTACAGTGTATATTTAGTATATGTATGTATTTAAATATGTAAATGTATATTCTTTATTTATTAGTAATTAATTGTATAAATATAGTATGTATAATAAATTGAATAAGTATGTATTTAAATTAATGCACATGTATATATATGTATATTGGTATATATTTTGTATATGTATTTAATTTGATATATATATTGTAAGTACGTATGTTAATTTAGATATGTATATTTATGTATCTAGCTACTAGGTGACCAGTATCATACCTAGAGTAGTCCCAATTTTAGTGTTTATAGACTGTGTGTTAGCGTAGCATCTGATGCAAATGTGGTTTTGCTTTGTGATATGTTTATAGGACTGTTGGTTTACCCAGGGGATACTCTGGAACAGGACATCCATAAATACCAGCTAAGGACCCAAGGCGAGTACATTCTCTGATTAGTTTCTAATTTATGATATCTCCTATGTTCACTGTATCTAGTGTAAATATCCATGTTCTTGACACATTGGTTACACGGATTGGTATACACGGATCTCGTCATAAGATGTTATTCCTTATTCATGGTGTAGCTTATACAAGACTTGTTTCCTTGTTATCTTGTGCATGTACAGACACTGATTCCCGGGGAGATTTGCTACCTTCCTAGGGAATCCCGTGCCATAGCGTACCATGATTGGATCTACTATACCAGTCGGGGGTGGGGAGTATTTTAGTGTAGATATGTGATCATACCCAACTTACCATGCATCATAGCTCACCCCACGTCTCACATCGGGTGCGGCCTGACCTCTTCGTGCTTCATAGCTGTTACTTGTGATTAGCCTGACCTCTTCGTGCATCATAGCTAACCAACGGTTAGCCTGACCTTCGTGAATCATAGCTAATCACATGTAACCAGCCTGATCAAGATCCCAAGCCGATCACATGTTAAAGCTAGTACTCACACACTTAGTCATAGGTTTTTTGCTCATGGACATATTGTTTCTTTTCCTGCAGTTACTTACAGTATTTCCAGTATTTCTTTCATTGTACATTTCTCGTACCTATACATGCATCTGGTATATTTCCATCTAGAACTGCTACATAGTTTATGTCATTTATATAGAACTGCTATTTAGAGATGTACTTTGCTCCTTCCTGACTGAAAAATATTTTTCCAGACTGTGACCTTAGTAAACTGGTTTCTGACACACTTGGAGATTGGAAGTTAATGATTGCAGGTATGATTATTTTGTCATTAGACTTGTGTTGTATTCTTTTGTTTCTTCAAATTTCTATCGAGCTGTAGTTGTGATTGAGTATGTTGTTAATATTTTTATAGTGTTATCCGAGTCTCCTTATGGAGTTGGATACTAGCGTGAGATTTTATAAATAGTACTTGACCTAGACAGCGTTCTACCGCCGATGCTGCGGCGTAGGCTGGACGTACCCACGCACTCGTGCCCCTAAACCGGGTGCGGGTCGTGACACGTTTTTAGTGGTGGCCCATGCAGGTCAGACTTCGCATGTTGTACGATGTCGTGGTAGTGTGACGTCTTCGTTGTACTACTGCGTGCCTGCTATAGGACATAGGACAAAGGGTACTAGGATGAGAGAGGATACTCAATCACAAAATCTTGAGAGATTCCTGGGACGACCCCTTGAGAATCTTATATTAACTTCTAATTTTGAATCCTTCGTTTTGTTTCCGTCTGTCCTTACTTATTGATATTGAATTTGATTATTGTTGATCAATTATTAAATATTTGAATCTTGGTATCATTGTTGAGTTTGATTCTTGTTGACCAGTTGTTAAATTTAATTCTTGGTATCATTGTTGAATTGATTCCATATCGAGATGAATTTTACGGGCTAAAATTTACGGTATCATCTGATGACATATGTTGATAAGGACAGTGAGAAAGGTAAAACGTCTACTTTGGTTATGGACCCTAGAGTTTGTCGCAGCCATATTAGCTGTGGTGACGAGAACGTAGGAACCTGACTTGGATGTACATACTATAGTTATGAAACTTAGGGTCTTTCGCAGCCATACCGGTTGGCGTGGTGAAGATTCTAGATGACGTGATTATAGAGTTGCATACCTTAGTTACGGAATCTGTCGTTTATCGCATCTATGCTTACTGGCGTGGCAAGGATTCTGTGTGTCATGATTTCTGACAGACGTGTATGATTATCAGGTTGTATCTTAAATTGGTTCTTAAAATATCATCTCAAGACTTATCTATTTCTGTTATTCCAGGACTTTGTTCCATCGCTTCTTTTCTTTACTAGCAGTAAGGATACCTTCTGTCCTCAATCCAATTCCTTTTGAGCTTCTATTTCTTGAGGGTTCCTTGTTAAGTATGATAATTAGTGACTTGCAATTTTGGTTGTGTCTTGAGTATTAGTATGGACTAAGTGTGACTTGTGAGTTTGTAAGTATTTTCTAGTTGGACATGTGTGCAGAAGGATTTAATCTAGAGTTAGCCCTTAGCATAGTACCCTATACCAATGGTTCTGGGATAAGTATTATTAGAGACTGAGAGTTAAGGAGGGTATAGAGTATCAGTGATGGTTCTCAGAGTTAGTATCAGAGCCAATTACCCGTCCTGGATAATCATGATTATGTAATTGAGTGATCTATGTAAACGACTAAGTATCCAGGAATTGTGTTAAGGATTTATGGAGCATGATGTTCAATTTGATGATTGATATCGGAAGTGTTAAAGGTAAGGAAATATATACGCATAAAGTTAATGAGGTGTCATGAGTAGAGAAATATCGGAATGGGTAATAAAGATGGTGAAGCGTATCACGGATTAGTTTAAGAGGCTTTAAGGGATTAAAGGAAATACATATACAACCATCGAGATGAGGAACCATATACTTGCCCATGGGAATAAGAAATATGAGTGTTATAGAAGGTACAGGTAAACATGAGTTCTAATGAGCTTGATGAGATGATTCATTAATAAAGCTAGTAATATAATACCAAGAGTGCCAATGATTCTATATCAAGGAATTATTGAAAATGGTGCTAGTAACAGTAAGCACTCGGTGTGATGATAATTAGATGATATACCAGTTGACATAAATTGAAATCATGAAAGAAAACACAGTTGATGATAACTTTGATCATTGGAGGTAATAGTACAAGTGATTCAGGCAGTACAATTTTAGTACACAATTATAGACACTAGATGCATTGAGTGCACCTTGAGTATCAGAGACCGTGAGCACTGATATATACATTGTGGAGTTATAAATTCAAAGGTGGAAATAAGATTTTATTTTAAAATAATAGAGGAGTTGAGATTATGTCATTAAATTTTGAGGATTTCAAATACGAATTCAATAAACATAGTTAAGGCTACACAGATTTTTTGGAGTAATGAAATTTTATTTCGATGTTGAGTATCTGATTTTGAGGAAGTATATACATTTTACTTTAAAGTTGTTCGAGAAGTTAAACTTTGACGATTATTTTGAGGATTAACTTTATGGTAGATAAGAGATGAATATTAATATATGAGTAGATGATATACATGTGTAAGGATCTGATGACTTGAGCATGATTGAGATGGCACCGCAGACTGACTAGGGTGTCCATCTAAAGTTGTATCGGAAAGAGCAGTACTTAGTATGGTGTGTTATACTTGTTGTGCACTTGAGTGATGAGAACGAATAGTATGGACAACTATCGTAGGAACGAGAACTAGCAGTGGGTGTACTTATAGTAGAACAGAGAGACCTAAAGTGATAGAGGTATCAAACTTTACATGCATCATTTGACCTATAATCGTGTTAGAGGTTCTTGGTATCAGATTTTGGTATTAATAGACAGGTGTGTGCGATATGGATTTATTCATGGATCTTGTGGATTTATGATTAGTTGATATGGGTACCAGTTACGGGAATAGGAATTAGTTAGTGAATGTGCTAGAGTTAGGTGTTGTTAGAAATAGGAGATACCGCAAGGATATGTTAGCAGGTTCTTTCTTTTTCTCATGTTGTTTTGTCTTCTGATTGATTGATTCCCTAGTACCGTGGGTTGTATTCGTGATTTTCTTGTTAGAATGTAGTGGTAGTACACCTTGACAGAGAATGCAATACCATGATAAGACAGACCATAACCATGCATGTTTCCTCTAAGTTGTTTGTTGTATGACTGTAGGTAAAAAAATTTCTTAGACCATGATCGTTGGGTTTTGACTATAGCAAGGATCTATAACAAGGATATGACTTGACAAAATGGGACAAGATGATTAGAAATTCAAGGATAAGCATTCATGAGTTGATATAACAGAATTGCTGGATCATTGGTTTTACAAAGATCGAGGTATGATTGAATTTGAGGATAAACGCTGATTTAAATAAAGGATTAAAATTTAACACGGCAGAAATTATGACTTATTAATTTCAGGAAGATAGTGATGTGATTAAATTGGTTAATAAATTTAGAAATTTGGGAGATTATCAATATGTTATTTAAATTGCAAGTTATGAATTTTAGAACTTTATATGGGATGTTGCAATTAGAGAATCCATAAGTATCGCATTGTTGAGTATTTTGAGGAAGAGGAAATCGAGTTATAAATTATTGATAGACTAATGTTTGAATTCAAACTTTTGGACGAGATTACATTTTTTATATATGTGCATTAATTAAAATCAAATTTGAGAGGTGGATATTAAATTCCGAGTATTGAATTATTAACTAAAACTTTCGGGAAATTTTTGAAAAAAAAAAAAAAAAATAGACCTTGATTTTATTTCGAGGATTTTTTCGGAATGCAACAATTTCAGATTTTTTTGAAAAATCGTGAAAAAACATTGTGGATTATAACCTGATTTCATGGATGATGAATTTAAATTTTAAGAGAAATAATGTGTATGATAAACACTACTATGAGGATTTTAAATTTCGAGGACGAAATTCTTTTAAGGTGAGTAGACTTGTCACTACCATATTCCGAAAATAGGGGTATTTTTGACTTTTTACAATATTTAATATTATTCTAGTTATAATTAATTAATTGCATGATAGTATATTTGATTAAATAATTGTGTGATGTGTACCTTAATATATTATATTATAGACAGTGTTCATTGGTGTTTGTGATGGTAGACTTGACCTAGAAGCCAGTAGATGAGCACCTGTCGGAATTATGGAATTTTGAGGTTAATTATTTTATTTTAGAATTAATTTATTGGAGGTGTAATTAATTACTGTATTTTATTTAATTATTGTGCATTGCCTTTGCTTCGATATTTGGAGCGTTATCCTGACTTTTGTCTTCCAACAAATTTTACAATTTTGCCCTAGACATGCCCGCCTTCCATTCTGCTATTTTTGCAGCTCGTAATTATGCTCTTTGTACATTATTTCTAGCCGCACAAAAAAATCGTCGCGGACGTTATTTAATAAATTTCTATTTTGTATCGTTGTGCATTCCAATCAAAAATTGGAGGCAATCTTGACCTATTTTTCGTGCGGCCCAAATTAGGATAATATTCTGTTCTGAGTCTTCTTCATTATTGCTATTGATGACATGACCTGATTTTGGCTCCATGTACTTCTAATTAATTTTAGAACACAACTTGCATTTATTTCTATTTAATTTGAGGATACCATTTTATCTGATTCCGTAAATTTCGATTTAAATTCCAGTGCCCTGTAAATTGAGCCTATACCGATCATACAGAGCCCCCTGACCCTACAAAACATCGGACACCGAATCGCCCGCCAAATTTTCGTCATTTTATGTGTTTGTGCAATTTCCCGAATTTAAGGGGCTAAGTTGCAAATTTTCATTTGTAGGTGTCATCACCCCATTGTCCAAGATCAAATGGAAAGATTATTTACTTATGGACCAAATTGCATTTTTCCCACATGAAATTTCCTTCATGTTTAATCTGGACCACCCATTTAAATTGGGTGCATCCTCACCTTTGATTCACCCCCACCCTCATCCTATTTAATGTCTTGTACCCTCAAACCCTAATCCCAAGAAACCTAGGTAACCACACCTCTCACAAGCCTCCACCTCCCTCTCTCCTACGTATAAAATTTTTCTTCTCCTTCTTCCTTTCTTCTTCTCTTTTCTTCTTCTTTTTTTCCTTCCTCCTTCTTCTTCTTCTTCTTTATTTTAGTTTTTGAATTTATTTAAATTCAAATCTGAGAGAGGGGGGGGAAACCATTGCTGTTCACCCCCATTCAGCATCCGGCAGACCTCGATACTCCGGCGGCCGAGTTCCTCCGAGCTCCTCCCCGGCGGATGCTCGACTCCTCCCTACTGCTGTTCCCGGCGGCCTGCGCACCGCCGTCCGGCGAGCACCCTCCGGCCCGAGCCCGCGACCGGAGCAGCAACAGCAGCTCACTGCTGAATCCTCTCCGGCAGCCCGGCCTAGCCCCGACTCCTCTGTACACCGGCTGCCTCCCACCACCTGCCGACTGCACCGACCCATTAACTCCGGCGCAGCACCCGTGCAGTTCCGGTCTGCACCCCCGCTGTCAAGCTCCGGCACTCCCCCATTCGGCCGAGCCCGACCATCTATCATCACCACCATCGTCACAAGTCACCACCTCCACCACCATCTACTATCATCTCCGCCACCCTATCAACTCCACGGCGGCCCTCTGACTACTCCGGCGGCCCCTCAGAACCCGCCGACAGCAGCCCCGCGCTCGAGTCCCCGGCCGAGCCCGACCCCGAGCATCCCCCTCGCCGCTGCCTGCTCCTCCCCGGCGGATCCTCGAATCCTCCCGCTGCTGCTCTCCCTCATATCCTCCCTCTGCCGATCACTACGGCGGCCATCCCGAGCCTCCGGCGTCGACAGATCCCTGCACCTGGGTCCCCTACCCGAACTCCTCCACGCAGGCGTCAACTCCGACCCGAACTCCTTACTTCTCCAGCGCCTACTGCTCACCGGAGGAGCTAACACCACCACCCCCACTGCCAAGCTCCGCCGGACAGCTTCCCAACTCCGGCACCAACACACAGTGAGCCCTCTTCTTCTTCTCCCTCCTTCTTTATATATATATATATATATATATATATATATATATATATATATATATATATATATATGTATATATATATGTATGTATATATAACTAATGTAATGTATTAAGGTATATATATAGCTAGGGTATATGTATTTGTATGTAGTTAATGAGTAGATATATATATATATGTGTATAAATACGTGTATTTGTGTAATGGTATAAGTATGTATTAATTAAATGCAAATGTATAGGTATATATTTAATATGGTTGATATAAATACGTACTTAGTATATTTTCAAATATGTATAATGAGTATTAGTGTATATATTAATATATATATATACTTGTACATACATTTATATACTTTCAATAATATATATGATTGGTATATATAAATACGTGTTCTGCTATGTGCATCAAATATGTACAGTGTATATTTAGTATATGTATGTATTTAAATATGTAAATGTATATTCTTTATTTATTAGTAATTAATTGTATAAATATAGTATGTATAATAAATTGAATAAGTATGTATTTAAATTAATGCACATGTATATATATATATATTGGTATATATTTTGTATATGTATTTAATTTGATATATATATTGTAAGTACGTATGTTAATTTAGATATGTATATTTATGTATCTAGCTACTAGGTGACCAGTATCATACCTAGAGTAGTCCCAATTTTAGTGTTTATAGACTGTGTGTTAGCGTAGCATCTGATGCAAATGTGGTTTTGCTTTGTGATATGTTTATAGGACTGTTGGTTTACCCAGGGGATACTCTGGAACAGGACATCCATAAATACCAGCTAAGGACCCAAGGCGAGTACATTCTCTGATTAGTTTCTAATTTATGATATCTCCTATGTTCACTGTATCTAGTGTAAATATCCATGTTCTTGACACATTGGTTACACGGATTGGTATACACGGATCTCGTCATGAGATGTTATTCCTTATTCATGGTGTAGCTTGTACAAGACTTGTTTCCTTGTTATCTTGTGCATGTACAGACACTGATTCCCGGGGAGATTTGCTACCTTCCTAGGGAATCCCGTGCCATAGCGTACCATGATTGGATCTACTATACCAGTCGGGGGTGGGGAGTATTTTAGTATAGATATGTGATCATACCCAACTTACCATGCATCATAGCTCACCCCACGTCTCACATCGGGTGCGGCCTGACCTCTTCGTGCTTCATAGCTGTTACTTGTGATTAGCCTGACCTCTTCGTGCATCATAGCTAACCAACGGTTAGCCTGACCTTCGTGAATCATAGCTAATCACATGTAACTAGCCTGATCAAGATCCCAAGCCGATCACATGTTAAAGCTAGTACTCACACACTTAGTCATAGGTTTCTTGCTCATGGACATATTATTTCTTTTCCTGCAGTTACTTACAGTATTTCCAGTATTTCTTTCATTGTACATTTCTCGTACCTATACATGCATCTGGTATATTTCCATCTAGAACTGCTACATAGTTTATGTCATTTATATAGAACTGCTATTTAGAGATGTACTTTGCTCCTTCCTGACTGGAAAATATTTTTCCAGACTGTGACCTTAGTAAACTGGTTTCTGACACACTTGGAGATTGGAAGTTAATGATTGCAGGTATGATTATTTTGTCATTAGACTTGTGTTGTATTCTTTTGTTTCTTCAAATTCCTATCGAGCTGTAGTTGTGATTGAGTATGTTGTTAATATTTTTATAGTGTTATCCGAGTCTCCTTATGGAGTTGGATACTAGCGTGAGATTTTATAAATAGTACTTGACCTAGACAGCGTTCTACCACCGATGCTGCGGCGTAGGCTGGACGTACCCACGCACTCGTGCCCCTAAACCGGGTGGGGGTCGTGACAACTCCTCACACTTTTGCAAAGCACGAAGATTAGTAAATATGAATATGTTTATCTGGGTTCTAAAAACTAATCACTATGGATCCAAATCCTGGATACAAAAGTCTTGTTCTAATTATATAGGTGGAACGATTTGCGGCAAGACGTAATGTTAAAGGAGAAAGTTGGTGATTACAAAAAGCTAACAGACATTCTCATGGCAATTGCACCAACACAAAATAAGACTATTAAGTCATTATGGTAATACAAATTTTCATATTTATATTAGTATATTGTACTCATTCAATTCATTAAAATATGGTAGTACAATTGTTCTTAAATTATGTACGAAGAAACTTTTATTAAATGACTCTTCAATATTATGCTCTAAAGGTGTAGAAATTATTGTTAAATAGCCTAAAGGGTCCTTCTGTCAACAAGGTGTAAACAACCTTAAGCGACACGGTACTTAAGAGTCTTCGGACCGTCGCTAGCTGGAAACCGGCCTCTACAGCTAATTAATAATAATAAACATACCTCACTAAGTAATGATATATAAAGAGCTATTTACAAACTTTTTTTAAATACAATTATCATTCATTCAGTAATTGACTGCAATATAAATTCTTTTAAATGACTTTTCTAAAAGCAATGACTGATAATATAGCCTGTCATAGTTATAGACCTCATTATGATGAGATCACTTGTACGTTTCTCATATAAATTTTATATCTTACTACAAAAATATTTTTTTTTAAATCCTGAGCTATCAGAACTCGGACAGAGTTCGGTCCGAACTCGGTCCTAATTTGGTTCTAGTATTTTTATATAACAACAGCAGCCTCGAATTTGATCATATTAATTCCTCTTCCCAAATCCTTCTTCTCCAAACCGAGAATAACTCTTTCCTCCCAAACCATAGTTTTGTTCTCTCCTTCCACAAAGACTCTTTCTCTCAAAAACTTGATATCTAAGGCTCTTGGTGAGATTCTCCTTCATCTCCTTCAATCTTTTCAAGGTACATCCTTCATATTCTCAAACCCTAAATTCATGGCTCCTAAATTTATGAAAAAAGAAGAAAATATTAAATAAAGCTTCCTTTTTCCAACCCTCAAGTGATCATGTTCTATATTCACTATTTTCTCTAAACATTCCAAACCCCGGTGAATATGATAACTTTATTTTCACTTTTCTTGATACCTCAAATTTATGGTTCAATAATTTTATGCAAAGGAATATTTGCAAGGGCAATCCTATCAATTTTACTACTTTTCATGTCCCAAAACCTAAACTTGTAGAATTTTATCTTTATCGTTTAGTCAAAACTAGAAAACCCATTTATTTGAATGTCATTCGCATATTTTATTGTAATCTATCTCATGATCAATGATCTATTTTTTGAGAGTGGGTGGGATCAACATTGAATTTGACGCTACAACCTTGGGTGAAATCCTTAAAATTCCAAACGAGGGAGACGCCTTAGTTGAGATCAACAAACTCAATCTCAGAGACGATATCACTCTTGATTCTTTCAGGGACATACTTTGCGCCCCTCATTCTTGTCCTGGCGGAAAGTTTTTTTCTCGCTATTTCAACCAATATTTTTATGAACTTTACCGTATCATATACTCTGCTATCATTCCAAAGCAAACCTCCAAAGATGATTTTACCTATAGGGAGATATCTGCTTTATATCATTTCTACACATCCACTCCCTTTAGTCTTCCTAAAACCATGATTAGGCAGATGATTGACTGTTGTAAACACAAACGTCAACTTTCTTATGCCAAGTATCTACCACTCATCTTTGAACACTTCCATATTCCTATGGAAGAACCCACTTATCTATCTGAGCCAGCTTATCTGACCAAATTCTGCAGGATTCAACCTACTTCTCTCGCTCTTGATGAGGATAACTCATCCAAATCTGATTTTGATGCACCAGCTGATCCAGCTCCAGCTCCTCCTACTCCAACTCCTACTCCATCATCCTCTGCACAGCCTGCTACCTTGGACTCGATCTAAGAGATGTTTCGTGATCAATTCAGTTTACAAAACGAGATGATAGCTGCTCAACACCAGAAGCAAAATACTATGATTATTACTCGGCTTCGCAACCACTCTTATTGCACAACTATCCAGGCCCACACATTAACCAACTCCCTAGGAGATCTTCATTATCACCTAGCCCACCATCCTACTGTACCTCACCCAGTGGCTCCTGATCCTTTTCGGTCAGGCTACAGGATCGATGATCCATTTGTTCAGCAGTACTTCGACCCTACCGAAGCATATTTTGATGATCACCCGCCTGCTGATGCTGATGATGATTCTTGATAGTTTCTTTTGGCTATGTGGATTTATTTGTTTTTCTATTTCAGTGTACTAGAAACATTTGCTGAAAATGTTCGTAAAAATTTTATGTTATTTTGGTTATTTGCATCTAGATATTTTCCAGTCTTGATATTTATTTTGATTAGACAATGCATGATACTTTTATCTGGTTAATATATTTATTTCTTCAATTTGTCATAATCACTCATTACGGGGGAGTTTTTTTTATTTTCTCCTATGATATATTGACAAAGGGGAAGAAATGAGAAAATATGAAAATATGATGACAAAATGTGATGATTATGGTTTATGTATAGTTGATGACATATAAGTGTGATATATTTATATCTATATTTTTGATATACCCGTACCTAATCTTGCTATAAAGAAATAATAAGTTACAGGTCATTCAAGTGCTTACGTTCAAACAAAAGATCTACTTACGGGGGAGCTTTTCTTAAAAAGCTTGTTTTTAATGGTTTTAGTGGTGGCCCATGCAAGTCAGACTTCGCAAGTTGTGCGATGTCGTAGTAGTGCGACGTCTTCGTTGTACTACTGCGTGCCTGCTATAGGACATAGGACATAGGATACTAGGATGAGAGAGGATACTCAATCACAATTTATTTAAAAGATTTCCTGGGATGACCCCATGAGAATCTTATTATAATTTCCAATTTAATTCCTTCGCCCTTGTTTCCGTCCGTTCTCACTCGTTGATATTGAGTTTGATTCTTGTTGACCAGTTGTTAACTTTAATTCCTGGTATCGTTGTTGAGTTGATTTCATATTGAGATGAATTTTACGGACCAGAATTTATGGTATCATCTGATGACATATATTGATGAGGACAGTGAGAAAGGTAAAATGTCTACTTTGGTTATGAAACCTAGAGTTTATCACAGCCATATTAGCTGTCGTGACGAGAACGTAGGAACCTAACTTGGATGTACATACTTTAGTTATGAGATTTAGAGTTTCTCGCAGCCATACCGGTTGGCATGGCGAGAATTCTAGATGACATGATTATAGGGTTGCATACCTTAGTTACGGAACCTGTCGTTTATCGCATCTATGCTTACTGGCGTGGCGAGGATTCTGTGTGTCATAATTTCTGACAGACGTGTATGATTATCAGGTTGTATCTTAAATTGGTTCTTAAAGTATCATCTCAAGACTTATCTATTTATGTTATTCCAGGACTTTGTTCCATCGTTTCTTTTCTTTACTAGCAGTAAAGATACCTTCCGTCCTTGATCCAGTTCCTTTTTGAGCTTATTTTCTTTGAGGATTCCTTGTTAGTATGATAATTAGTGACTTGCAATTTTGGTTGTGTCTTGTATTAGTTTGACTGAGTGTGACTTGTGAGTTTGTAAGTGTTTCTTAGTTGGACATGGGAGCATTAGGCATTAATCTAGAGATACCCATAGCATAGTACCTTGTAGCTATAGTTCTATGATAGGTGTTATTATAATTAGTATTGGTATTATAGAAAGAGGAGTAAGAGTATCAGTGAAGGTTCCAAGAGTTAGTATCAGAACCAGCATGCCAGTCCTAGATAATCATTAAATTATGTAATTGGATGATCTATGTAAACAATTAAGTATCAAGGAATTTCGTTAAAGATTAATGGAGCATGATGTTCAAATTTGATGATTGATACTGGGTGGATCAAGAGTAAAGAAATGTATATACATAAAGGGTTTTAATGAGATGCCATAAGTAGAGAAATATCAAGATTGGTAATGAAAGTTGTGAAATATATCACAGAATAGTTTAACAGGCTGTAAAAGGTTTAAGAGATATGCTTATACATCAATCGAGATATGGAACCATATGCCTGCCCTTGAGATTGAAGTAAAGCATGGGTATTATAGAAAGTGCAAGTGATCATGATTTGTAATAAGTTTGATGAGATAATCTAATGATGAAGCTAGTGTTACCTTACCAATAGTGCTAGTGATTCTATATCAAATATTTGTTGAGCAAGGTGCTAATGACAGTAAGTACTTCGTGTGATGAAAATTAGATTGGTGTATTTGTGTGGACCTTGAGTATTAGAGACTGAGAGTATCTATATGTATACTTGAGGATTTAAATTTATAGTTTGAAGAGTGGGAATGAATTTTAATTTTTAAGAATTTAGAGGAGTTAAGATTTTATGTTATTAAAATTTTGAGTATTCGAATTCAATTCAATAAACATAGTCAAAGCTATAAGGATTTTAAAAGTGATTAATTTTTTTTTGATATTTGAGTATCTGATTTTGAGGAGGTATATGTAATCATTTTTAAGTTGATCGAGAAGTTAAACCTTGACGATTATTTTGAGGATTAATTTTATGGTAGATAAGAGATGAATATTAATATATGAGTAGATGATATACAGGTGTAAGGATCTGATGACTTGAGCATGATTGAGGTGGCACCGCAGACTGACTTGGGTGTCCATCTAGAGTTGTATTAGAAAGGATTTAGCACTTAGTATG
Organism: Iris macrosiphon; assembly: GCA_036927795.1. Lineage (NCBI taxonomy): Eukaryota > Viridiplantae > Streptophyta > Magnoliopsida > Asparagales > Iridaceae > Iris > Iris macrosiphon. The sequence continues at coordinate 82,678,790 of JAYESA010000007.1, read as the reverse complement.
GTGTTACACTTGGTGTGCACTGGAGTGATAAGAAAATAGTATGGACAATTGTAGTAGGAACGGGAACTGACAGAGGGTATGGTACTAAGGAGATAGAGGTATCAACTTGGATGCATTATTGAATCATGGTTATATTAGAGATTCTTGGCATCAGATTTAGGTATTAATGGACATGTGTGTGCAATATGGATATATTTATGGATCTTGTGGATAAATGACTAGTTGATATGGGTACCAGTGTATAGGAATAGGAATTAGTTAGTGAATATGCTAGAGTTAAGTGTATGTTAAAGATAGGAGATACTGCAGGTAATGTGTTAGCAGGTTCTGTTCTTTCCTTCATTCTGTTCCTATCTATTTGATTGATTGACTGATACCTTAGTACTGTAGCTTGTATTCATGATTTTGTTAGAATGTAGCTAGTAGTACAACCTGATACAGAGACTGCAATACCATGACAGAAGACACCATGACCGTATATATCCCCTTAGGTTGCATGTTGTATGATTGTAGGAAGATTCTCTTAGACCATGATTATTGGGGTTTAACCATGACGAAGATTCATGAAGGAGTTATGACTTGACAAGAGAGACAAGGTGATTAAAATTCAAGGATAAACATCGATTTAAATAAGGGGTTAAGAAATTAATATGGCATAATTGGTGGTTTATTAATTCCAGGAAGATTATGACATGATTAAATTGGTTATTAAAATTTAGAAATTTTGGGGAGACTATCATTATATTTATTTGATTGCAAGTTATGAATTTTAGAATTTTATATGGGATATTGCAATAAGAGAATCCTTAAGTATCGCATTGTTGAGTATTTTGAGGAAGAGGAAATCGAGAAATAAAATTTAGATGGATAAATGTTTTAATTCAAACTTGTGGGACGAGATTACATTTTATATATGTGTATTGATTAAAAATCAAAATTGAGGAGTGGATATTAAATTCTGAGTATTGGATTATTAACTAAAACTTTCAGAAAATTTTTGATAAAAATGGACTTTGATTCTATTTCGAGGATTTTTCAGGAATGCAATAATTTCAGAATTTTGAAAATTTTGGAAAGATATTGTGGATTATTACCTGAATTCATGGATGATGAATTTAAATTTGAGGGAAACAATAATATGTATGATAAACGCTACTTGGAGGATTTTAAATTTTGAGGACGAAATTCTTTTAAGGAGGGTAGACTTGTCACTACCACATTCCGAAAATAGGGATATTTTTGACTTTTTATAATATTTAATATTATCGTAGTTACAATTATAAATAATTGCATGATAGTATATTTAATTTAAATAATTATGTGATGTGTAATTAAATATAGTACTATATACAGTGTTCATTTATTTTGAGCTAGCAGACTTGACCTAGAAGCCAGTAGACGAACACCTGTCAGAATTATGGAATTTTGTATTTAATTATTTTATCTAGAATTTATTTACTGGAGATTGTAATTAATTACCATATTTTATTAATTATTGCGCATTGCCTTTGCTTCGACAATTGGAGCGCTACCCTAGCTTTTGTCCTCCAACAAATTTCACAATCTTGCCCTAGACATGCCCGCCTTCCATTCTGCTATTTTTACAACTCATAATTATGCTCTCTGTGCATTATTCCTAGCCGCACAAAAATCGTCGCGGACGTTATTTAATAAATTCCTATTTTATATCGTTGTGCGTTCCAATTGAAATTGGGGACAATCTTGACCTATTTTTCGTGCGGCCCAAATTAGGGAAATATTCTGTTCTGAGTCTTCTTCATTATTGGTATTGATGACCTGATCCAATTTTGGCCCCATGTACTCCTAATTAATTTTAGAACACAACTTGCATTTATTTCTAATTAAATTGAGGATACTATTTTAACCGATTCTGAAAATCCCAATTTAATTCCAATGCCCTGCAAATTGAGCCCATACCGATCATATAGCGCCCCCCGACCCTACAAAATACCGGACACCGAATCGCCCGCCAAATTTTTGTCATTTTATGCGTCTGTGCAAATACCCAAATTTAAGGGGGCTAATTTGCAAATTTGTATTTTGTGTCAACACCCATTTGTTTAAACCAATGAGGAATCCCTAATAATTTTAATTAGCCTCTCACCCTCAATCCTACATGAATTAAATTTCCTCATGACAAATCTGGACCACACATTTATTGGGAAAAATCCTCACCTTTCATTTACAAACCCTCTCCCCTATTTAATGTCTTGTCACATCAAACCCTAATCCCTAGAAAACCTAGGTTTCCCCAACCAAGCCTCCAACGTAGCCTCCTTCCCCATCCAAAATTTCTCCTTTTCTTCTTTTTTCTTTTCTTCTTCTTTTTCTCCTTCTTCCTTCTCCTTCTTCTTTATTTTTCTTCTTCATTTGAATTTAAATTAGAAATGGGGGAACACTATTCATCATCCCCCCATACTGTTCACCGAGTTTTTCCCCGCTGGCAGCATCCCCCGATCCTCGGCGGGCCTCTGCACTCCGGCAGACTCCGGCGGCAACCCCATCACCATTCCTCCCTGTTGTGTCCATCCATCCATCCATCCCCTCCGGCGGTCCAGCGGCCATCCCGAGCCCACCGACCGGCCAAGCTCTTCCCGTCCAGCTCTCCTCCACCTTTCCATCTGCTGCAACTCCGGCGAGCGGCCCGACCCAGCGGCCGCTGCTCCTCCCTCTGCTGTTTGCTCCGGTGGATTCCCTCCGGTGCTCCGGCAGCACCCCGCTGCACACCCCCGACCATTCCCTGCTGTGAACCAACGGCTCCCTCTCCCTCTGCGCTTCTTCCCTCCGGCGACCATCAGTCCGGCGCTACCAACTCCTCTATCACCACCACTACTATCATCTCCACCACCACCTATCACCACCACCACCTCCATCATCTCCTAGTCACCACCACCACCAACAGAGACTCCTCCCCCACATACAGCACAGCCGGCCCACTGCTCGGCCGACTCCAGTCCGGCAGGCCACCGAGACCCCGACTCCCTGTTTGCTCCGGCCAGCCGACCCCATCGCTGTAAGCTTCTTCTCCTCTCCCTCTTCCTTCTTCTTTCTTCCTGTGTATACTTAATATTGTATATATATAATGTATGTATGTATGTAAGTATTTAATGTATATGTATATGTATATATTTAATATGGTTGATATGAATATAAATACGTACTTAGTATATGCATTATTGGTATTGTATTAATTGATATATGTATATATGTTTTGTATATACTTTTAACATATATAATTTGTATATATGTATAAAAATATATATTTTTGTACATGCTTTTATTATATTCCTAATATACAAAGTATAAACTTAATTTGGTATTAGTATTAGTATATTTAATAATGTTGTTGACAATATATATATGTTATAATTCTATTATGAGTATACAGTTATGCATATTTTGTATATAATTTGTGGTATAAATATATATATGTAGATTATGTTTTCGTATTGGTATATGTATGTATACCTATATGTTGTATTGGTTTTTATATATATAAATGTAAATTGGTATATTTACCTGTATATAGTATAAGTATGATTTGGTATAATTATATATATATATATTTTATTGTATAGATACAAATATATATTTTGGTATACGAATATATATAAATTTATATACATCTATTTAGTGTATATATTATATACTTATTTTGTACAAATTACTGATAGGCTTATATATGTGTATTTATATATATACGTATCCCTACTAGATGACCCTAGATTGACCAGTGCCATACCTGGCATAGTCCTGAGTTAGTATTTGCTTATGTATTTAGTATAGCTTCTGATGCAAATATTGTATTGTTTATTATATGTCTTTAGGACTGTTGGTTCCTCCAGACGATACTCTGGAACAGGACCTCGGTATTCACCAGCTAAGGACCCAAGGCGAGTACATTCTCTGATTAGTTTCTAATTTATGATATCTCCTATGTTCACTGTATCTAGTGTAGATATCCATGCTCTTGACACGCTGGTTACACGGATTGGTGTAGACGGATCTCGTCATGAGATGTTATTCCTTATTCATGGTGTAGCTTGTACAAGTCTTATTTCATTGATATCTTGTGCATGTACAGACACTGATTTCCGGGGAGATTTGCTACCTCCCTAGGGAATCCCGTGCCATAGCGTACCATCATTTGATCTACTATACCAGTCGGGGGTTTGGGGAGTATTTTAGTGTAGATATGTGATCATATCCAACTTTCCATGCATCATAGCTCACCCCACATCTCACGTCGGGTGCGGCCTGACCATCTCCATGCTTCATAGCTGTTATGTGTGATTAGCCTGACCTCTACATGCATCATAGCTAACCAACGGTTAGCCTGACCTTCCATGAATCATAGCTAATCACATGTAACCAGCCTGATCAAGTTTCCAAGTCGATCACATGTTAAAGCTAGTACTCACACACTTAGTCATAGGTTTCTTGCTCTTTGACATATTATTTCTTTTCCTGTATTTACTTACAGTATTTCCAGTATTTCTTTCATTGTACATTTCTCGTACCTATACATGCATCTGGTATATTTCCATCTAGAACTGCTACATAGTTTATGTCATTTATATAGAACTGCTATTTAGAGATGTACTTTGCTTCTTCCTGACTGGAAAATATTTTTCCAGACTGTGACCTTAGTAGACTGGTTTCTGACACACTTGAGGATTGGAAGTTAATGATTGCAGGTATGATTATTTTGTCGTTAGACTTGTCTTGTATTTCTTGCTTGCCTTGATATCTCATCGTGCTTTAGTTTATGTGATTGAGTATTTCTAGCATTATTTTATGATATCCACGTCTCCTTATGGAGTTGGGTATTCATGTGAGATTGATTAGATAGTTACATGACCTAGACAGCGTTCTACCGCCGATGCTGCGGCGTAGGCTGGACGTACCCACGCACTCGTGCCCCTAAACTGGGTGCGGGTCGTGACAAATGGAAAGATCTACGTACTAGGAATATTTGTCTACGTTTTAATTACTTACATCAAAGGCTACATCAGACTCACCTATGTGTATTTTGGCATAGTTTGTCAATTATCGTAATGGAAAAGATTGTTGAAGCAAAGTGGTCACAGTCAACCTGATTTTGATAATCGTCAAACATTATATCTAAAATACAGATGAAGCAAATACTCAATGCAAAGCATATCAACTCTGTCAGTACAAAAGTCAGACTCTGCACCAGCTATTGGTTCCTTATTCAAATATAATCTTTTATTTATTTGAGTGTAGGACTGATGTAAACTGAGTCGCACTGGCAAATCCACGTACCTACACCCAGATACTTAGTCCACTCAAATAAACCAAAGAACCTATCTACCAAATTAGACCAAATACATTAACAAAGTCTTCCATACTTAGAAACTGAACTCGGGCCGAACTCATGCCAAACTCGGACCGAACTCGGTTACCCTTTTAGTATAAAATCAACTAGTTCAATTAGCTCCTGATTTCTTGGCCCAACGATTAAAAATTTGAATTAAACCCTATCTGAATTTTGGCCGAATTATGATTGCCTACACACTATAAATAGGATTGGATTTCTATATTCCTACACACACAATGATTCTTAATCTTCTATATTATTGTGAGCAAACATCTAAGCCTTAACTTTTCCATCTCCAAGAGCAACTCCCTAGATGACAACTCTAGATGGGGGTATAATGCTTCTTAGATGATGAAATTGAGAGAGAATGGGTATAAATTGGATTAAATTTGATGGATGGATGAGTCAATTTCGGGATGAACTAAATTGGAGATCTAGAATGAATGAGAAAATAAAGTGGAGAGAGAGAGAACCCCCCTCATATAGGTGGTCGGCCTCTTGCCCCTCTCCCAAGCAATGTATAATGTTTAGAATACCCCTTGAGGGTTGTCATGAAGAAATTAATTAGGGAAAAATCTTCTTTTCCTAATTAAGGTTAGGTCCAAAGACTAATCTAATGAGAATGGTTTACTAGCTGGGTCTAAATGAACAAGTCTAACTAATTGGTTAAGTTGTCATGTCAATTGGTTAAGTCCACTAGGGTGATGTCCAAACAAATAGTCCAATCTACCAACCAATAATAAACTATTAGTCACCAATATATATAACATATATTATATTAAATAAATAACAAAATTTTATAATATATTATTTATAATTATATAAAATGACAAAATTACCCCTATTCTAGGAATGTGATAGTTACAATTTCCAAGAATAAACTTTGTTAAGTCAAGTCTAATCTCCGGGACCCAAATCAAATCCCAAAAATTACCAGAACCAAGTCTAACAAGAAGTCAAGTCTTGGGTAAGCTTATATCACAATATGGACTAATTCTCACGGTCATAACTCCGATACCGTTTCTGTTACCGAGTTACCAAAAAGGGACGGAACAAGATTCTACTAGAAATTAAAACCGAGATGGTCATTAGGCTAAAAATTATGATAAAACAACTATAGTAAATCAAATCTAAGCTAAAAAGCAATAACCAAGCTCCAGAAAAATAAAATGACAGAAAGTAAAAGAAGTTCACGAAATCGGCAAGGTATACTTGCCTAACGTGAGCTCCCAGCCTAAACCTTCTATTCTACCAACACGAAGGGGTTTAGAAACCACACTCCAGATCTCAAGACCACGCTTCCATGATCGAGAGATAAATAAAGAAGAGAGGAGAGACAAAGAGAAATAAATAAATAAAATGAATCAAGTACTATTTATAGAAAAATATCTCAAAAATATCTCGAAAGTATCTCGAAAAGTGAAATAAATATCTGTCGTACAGTATACTATTGGTATACTGTAATATACCGTAGGTATATCGATCAAGTAGTAAAGTTTCAATTTTGAGAATTTTTTAGCTTCCTCGAGATCCAATAGAATACAATAATTAGCACAAAATATGTATTCATATAAAATACGAATACTGTGAGACAAGTCTCACAAGGAGGAGGAGGAGGAGCTCGGTGGAGGAGGAGGAGGAGGGAGTATCCGGGGTCAGAGGGTAAGCACGGTCGGCGTCGGAGATGTAAAGCCGAATGGGGTCGCGCGGGAAAATTTTGGAAAAAAATTGGAAAATTTTTGGAGAGAAGGAAAAAAATGAACAATGTTAACCTATATGAAAACGTTAGCAACGTCATAAAGTGACGTCACTAAACATCGCTAATTTTATAATATTTAGTGGCATATAAAAAATAAAGGCGCTACACGTCACTATAATAAAAATAATAGCGACGTCTGGCGACAGTTGGCGACATCTTATTCCATAATATTATTTGTAGTCGAAAAACGTCGCAGACAATCGCTAACAGCGACGTCCCGTGATGTTATAAAATAACGTCGCTAAATTCATAAAATATAGCGATGTCACAACTAAACGTAGCTAAAAACATCGCAAATTTGACATATTTTGGTAGTAAAGGTAGAATTAGGTATTTTCATGTATTGGTATCATAGTGTATCATTTCCCTCTAATTGTATTATAATTAGCTAATATATATGTTATTATATCATGATATTTATGTATTAAGGTTCTATTGGTTCGTGGAGGTGTGTATCATAATGGCATGGATGTTTGAAGGGTGTATCATGCGTATCGGAGAGTGATACGTGTGCGTATCAACGATACACACCAAGTGTTTGGTGAATTATTTGTAGTTGTGGGTGTGTGTTGTTATTGAGGGTGTGTTGATGTTGGTTATATAGTGTATGACTATACAGAAGTTGGTTTATATATATTAGTGTGAGAGTGTGTTAGTTGTGTGTATCACATTAAGTATGGGTATGTGTGTTGTGAGCTTGAACACTTAAGATTAGGGATTTTGTTCAGTTGAGGAAGAAGTATGAGGTGAAAATAGGCTTCAGTGAGTGTAAGTATGTAGGATTGGTATACTATGGCAATTCTTGTGTGCTGCAGCAGGCACCATACAGTGGTAGCAGTACAGCTTGTTGATATAGTCCTGGCAGCAACTGCTCGGGTTTAGGCTCTGTAAGGAGAATGGGTTTTAGTGTTGCACTGTAGAGAGATAATGAAGAAGCAACCGGTGGCCACTTGGCAGTAGACAGTGAAGGGAGAACTTGGTTGCTGTAGTAAGTGTCACACCCCAGTCCCAAAATACATAGGAGTTGGAATACGTAAGCATGCCAGCCGTATGTATATGGAGACTCCAATATATGGAAACCATGACACATACGTACGCTGTATTATGATCAATAATTCATAAGTGGTATATATTTGTCACAAGTCACAGGACATAACTAAATCTCATCCACAAAAATTATAAAGAAATAAATGATCAAATATATCAATAAACCAAATATGAATTAGTCGAGAAAAACTAATAGTTGGATAGAGACAAATCCACTACCAAACTAGAATATAAAAGTAAATATAATAAGTGCATCATCTAATGATCAGAGAGGCTCGAAGGGAAGATCTCCTTGAAAGATAACGAATTAGTAAGTCCTGATTCGTGCTCCTGCGAATAGTCATGGTCGTCAACACCTGGAAAGAGACCAGGTCCTCAGAGGGACGTAACAAGATACATAGAAACATGCCAATAAAGTACTAAAAATAAACATCCAAGGGTCGTCTAACCGTCTATATGAATGCACTTTGAGAACAACTTTCCAATAAGTGGGCTATCTGGCTAAAATTGGATTGGCATAATTCTCTCAGAGAATCAGGGGCCTAAAAAGTATGACGTCTTTTGAACGTCAGAGGCCGCCTGTAGATAATATAGGGATCATCAGACCACGCATCTCCGGCGGAGCGTGCGGGTTACACAAGAAAAGTACAGAGGAGCCCAAACGCCTTACTTATTGCTCTTCCCATCCCATGCTCTATTCATGACATATCCATGACATGATGACATCTCTAATAACTGCCAAGGCTTTTAATTATGCAAATTCTATCAACAGTTATCCCTATCTGTCGCACGTCCCATACATACCGATGGCCAGCCGAATAAGCAAGTTTGTGTCATACATGAGACTCACACTCGTGTAACAACTGTGTCACGGCCAATGAAACATAAGAATGCCTCATGATAATAGGGTGGTCTCATAAAACTAGGTCAACATGCATAATATATAATAAAGACAATGTACGATGCCACCGTCGTTGCACCGAAGTTATTCTTGGACACGCAGTTTATATAGCAGTTAAAATATATGAACCAAATAACAAAAATAAAATACATGCACCATATGGAATATAAATCAATGTACAATGGCAAGGTATACTTGCCTGGCAAGAAAGCTGCATAATGTAAACGTCCAGGTGTCAAGTACAAAGGATCAGAAACTATGGTCTCTGAATGAACATCTCCGGATGCTAAAATAAACATCACCAAAGTCTCTGGAATCAGTGATATAGCTAGAAAATACTACCCTTTCGTCCAATTTGGGTACAGGGACAAAAAGGTAATTTTGGATCAAAGCGGTTTTACTAGTGGGCCCACTTTGCACCGAAATACATGCCAGAGGTAAAGGTCTCTAAATAGGACAAATTATAGGTCAAAAAAATTCTAAAGGATGATACGAACTCAACGATATGTCCAATTTTGAACTCCGGTAAGCCGATCACAAATTTGCCCTTAAAGTCAAACCGTAGGACCCGCAAATAGGTGGCTCGGTCAACTGTCTCAGAATCGCATGAAACTTGAGTCACAGGACCAACGTGATACCACGAATCTAATGGTGCAAGTTTTGTCGTATTCCGATGAGCGTACACAAAGTAGAGTGGTGGTTTACAAAAGTCGCGATACGGAAACTTTTTGCGGATACGAGTTGATTCCGAAGTGGACACACGTCTGAATCAACTTTCGCGAAAGCCCGCACGTCGGGATATATCATATGCGCCTTTCGGTACAATTGGTATGCGATGAGGCGGTCCCGTTTGGCAGGGCGTACACCGTATCATAAAATTTTAGTTTTATAATATCAAGTTTTTGGTCATTTTGAAGGCCGAATAATTTAGCAAAGAAAATAAACTAATAAAAACTAAAAGAACAGTAAGATTCTTGGTTATATTGAGAAGAAAACCTTTCTATTAGATTTTGAAAATATTAAACAGGTTAGTGGCAAATTGGGCATGAACATGGGACTTTGGGTCAAAATTCTGGACTCTTCTTAGTCAATTTTTTGGCCGAGTTTCGATCGATTTTTCGACCAATCCAGGGCACGAAAACTCGTCCCGCTTGAAGGAAATCCTAGAGGGTTAGGTTGTGAAAGTATACGGATAAACCACTCGAGAAAAGAATGAGAGATGAGAGAGATACATCACCTTGAAGAGAGGGACTTGGGGCTGCGGCTGTGCACTACGTGTGTTATCCGTCCGGGCGGGGGCGGTCGTCGGCCGCTGCGGTGGTGGTCGCCGGCGGCGGGGCTCGGCGCTGAGGGGGTGTCGTCGACCGCCAGGGTAGGTGGAGAGGAGATATTAGGGTTAGGATTTGAGTTTAAGTTGTGATAATTATATATATATATATATATATATATATATATATATATATATATATATATATATATATATATATATATATATATGGAGAGGGGAGGTCATGTGCATGGATTGGGTAGGGAGTAGGTTTTGTTAGTTTTTAAGTGGTTTAGGAATTGGGTTTAGGTTAAGGTTTTTTTTTATATTTTTTTTTGTTTTTCTTTTCTTTTGTTTTTCCTTTCCTTTTCATTTTATTATTATTATTATTATTATTATTATTATTATTATTATTATTATTATTATTATTATTATTATTATTATTATTATTATTATTATTATTATTATTATTATTATTATTATTATTATCATTATCATTTCTTATTAATAACTATATATTTATTAACATATATATTTACATATATAGATGAGGTTATAAAAAATCCAAAAAAAATATTTGCACACAAAATAAATTCTAGAAAATTTTACTTTGTAAAGCTTTAATAAAATACTACACCCAAAATATTTTATAAAATATTATGTAATTAATAATTAGATATTTATCTAGTTATAATAAATCAAATAACTATATTATCTAATTTAACTTAGTAAATAATTAAATGGTTATCCAACAAAATAGGATAATAGTAAACAATATGCAAATCTATAAAAAGAGAAAAATGCCTAAGGAGATTTATGGGATGCTAATTGTAGGAAGTTAGGATTGGAAAATAACCACAATAAATTATATATATATATAATATCTAAATATTTAACACAGAATCTTTTGTTGTTACACTAATGTCATACTAATTCTAATGGGTCAAATTTTGTGCCACGAAAAAATCCTACAGGTAGTGTCTCCGGTGTAGGCTACTTCCTATGAATGACAATACAGATTTTGGGGCTATCCTATATCATTAATTCCCACACAACGGTGAAGTGTCCCAGTAAAATCATTGAATTTTAATTGATTTAAAACATAATCTAAAACAAATATAAGAAATACAAAATACATACAAGATACCTATTTTTGGGTGAGAGGGTTTACAATCTATCCAACTTATAAAAATTGTGTCCTCAAAATTAAAAATAAGACATGATTTGCTAAATCCTTCACATTCGTATATAAGGTAAGTCAATCATAATCTCTTCCAAAAATTTAAATAACAAAATCTATTCAAATCCATCGCAATCACTTCAAAATTAAAATAACCACTATTTAAATCAAAATTCAACCTATCGTAATCTCTTCTCGATTTTCAAATCATCAACATCCAAATTTAAGTCAAATCCATATAACATATTCAAGATTTAAATAACCCATGTCAAATTTTACATCACGATTTTTAACTATCATAATCTTCTCTAAATTTTAAATAATAAACAATTCTAATCAAATCTTATTTCTATTTTCAACTTACGAATTTCGTGCTCTTCAAATTTTAAATTTAATTTCCATCCTCAACATCTCAAATAGGTGATCCAACAATCAAAGCTTAACTTTTAATTCAAATCATCAATTATAAAATTATATATTTATCCTCAAAATTAAAATCGATGATTCAACCTCCAATATTCAAAATTTAAATCATACGGCCCAATTATAAATATTTGGTCTAATATATCAAAATTTTAAAATTTATTCTATAAGACATTCTTATCTTTAAAGTTAAATCCTCATCGTCATAATTATTTTTCAAAAAAAAATTTCAAAATTAAAATGACTTAAATCTCTCAATCTGATCTTACTTGATCACAATCTAAAATAAATTATCTCAAGTTGGTAATGCAACTCCTACCCACCTTAGAATTTATCGATCTATCACATAAGACTATACCTTTAAGAAAGACTTTCTCAAATTATTTAATCGTGTTATTCAATCCTCAAAAAAAAATTAACACAATATCTCACATATTTTATGCCCTTAATTACAAAAGATAGTCATAAAGTAATGTGATTGGCCTATGGGGTATATCTAGTACTATCCGTGTATCAAATTTATACCAAGCACGAGCTTTCGTCTTTCCAAAATAGGGGAAGACGAAAAATAATAATAAAGAATTTAAGGAGGAGGTGATAGAATACAAGTACGGGGTTCAAGGCGATTAAAGAATTCAAAAGGGAGTTGTCAAGGCAGTTGTGGATTGAAATCTTATTTTTGGTAAATTTCTATTCGCATGCTCATATCAGTACAATTATGTAACTGATACAATATGCTTTGACCTTTCTAGAGGGCATGTATATTCATCTAACAAGCTGAGTCAACTATATCTCAATCCACATAAAGTAGTCATATGAAGAGCGAACCAAGCGCACTAAGGTTGATCAGACCATAATACACTGATTCTAAATAGACAAATGTATTAGAGTAGGCCCCCATAACACATATGTCATGAACAAGCTCGATAAAAGAATAAGCTTGTAAATCTAGGCTATAATAGCGACATGAGTCAAGATAGTCCAACATATAAGTATGTGAGATTATGATGAGTGAAAGGTACAAAATAATTCAAGTTCACCAAGAAGATGAGACTCGTCTAGTGTTGTGTCTCTACAGTTGTCATACTAACTTCTTGTCTAAGTCTATAGTCGACCAAAAAGGGGTATGGGCCTCTTAGTTCTACAGTCTGGATAAATACTATCTTCTTATAGAAGCCTATAGTTGGTGTCATTCAATTACACTTTATTAATGGGTCAAAATAACTATGTGATACTAGGTTGTGAGACATACTACCCAACTTACAAGAATAAACTAATACTGTAACTGCCTTAAGGGGATTCTACAAAATAACCTTGTCCTTGTAAATAAAGTAGAAACTCTTATTGGGGTATACGAGGAAAAGATCTTGGTACTTATTAAGGTATCCTATTGCATTATAAAACTCCATAGGTAATGGTCATCTTAAGTCTTAATCATAGTGTTTATAGAACAAAAGCGTTAATATTAAGAATGGAGAAGTTATTGGCTCTCAAGTGAAAGAGGATATAACATGTATTAAGATAGGGATACAAATTACGTGATTTGAAACTAAAGTATAATCATAAAATCATAATCTAAATAAATAACTCAAACTATCAAGTTCTAACTACTAAGCACATAATTTTAAAATTCAAGATTAACAACTATAATCCTAGTAAACTATATATCCTAACATAAAAGGAATCACTTGGCCTATAATCAGAAGGTTAGGTGGCACGAATTGAAAGATAAAGAAAAAATTTAGCCATCGCATAAAAAGCGAGCGCTAAGGTTTCGGAGAAACAAGATATAAAATTAAATAGAGAGACTCTTGATAATATCATGGTTTCCTAAGGAAAGGTGGTATGCTAATCTCTATGTTCGAGGTATGATCAAGAAAAATGTTCTATTCATTCCTCTTGGTTTCCTAAGGTATTGTTCTACTAATATCAAGACAAGAATCTAAATTTATAGTTCTCTAATACTATCTCACTATGAAAGTTAGGTTTAGTTTTAATATTCAACCTTGGAGTTCTATCGGTTCCTAAATACTAAGGTCAAACAATTTGGTTAAATTTCTAACTAACCCTAATAGTGTCTATACTACTCTCAAGTCCTTCATAAATATATCAAGGGATAATGGTCAATTAATTTACAGGTAAGGGATTCTAGGGTTCATTAGGTATTCTAAACTTAGTGATGTGTCAATATTCTAATTATATTCTTAGTAGGAATGTTACCCTAATTATCATCCTAATAACAAGGATTCCTATATTCTAGCAGAAGGCTATACTCAAGGAACTATTAGGGAAGTACATGAATCAAGCATTATGCAATTATTTAAATAGAACGGATTGGAAGAAAGGTGAGTCATAGTCAAATATGGATGAGACCTAAACTCTAATCCTATGTGCAGGCCCGCTCGGTACAGTTACGTAATAAAAACGGCTAACTCGACCTGCATGGGCCACCACAAAAATATGTCATACCCCAGTCCCAAAATATGTAGGTCTAGGAATACGTAAGTATGTCAGTCGTATGTATATGGAGACTCCAATATATGAAAATCATAACATGTACGTATGTTGTATTATGAACAATAATTCACAAGTGGTATATATTTCTCATAAGTCACAGGGCATAACTAAATCTCATCCACAAAAATCATAAAGAAATAAATGATCAAATATGTTAATAAATCAAATATGAATTAGTCGAGAAGAACTAATAGTTGGATGAAGACAAATCCACTACCTAACTAGAATATAAAGGTAAATATAATAAGTACATCATCTAATGATCAGAGAGGCTCGAAGGGAAGACCTCCTCGAAAGATAACGAAGTAGCAAGTCCTGATCCGTGCTCCTGCGAATAGTCATGATCGTCTACACCTGAAAAGGGACCAGGTCCTCAGAGAGACGTAACAAGATACATAGAATCATGCCAATAAAGTACTAAAAATAAACATCCAAGGGTCTTCTAACCGTCTATGTGAATGCACTTTGAGAATAACTTTCCAACACGTGGGCTATCTGGCTAAAATGGGATTGGCATGATTCTTTCGAAGAATCACGGGCCTAAAAAGCATGACGTCTTTTGAACGTCAGAGGCAGCTTGTAGATAATATAGGGGTCATCAGACCATGCATTTCCGACGAAGCGTGCGGGTTACACAAGGAAAGTACAAAGGAGCCCAAATGCCTTACTAGTTATTCTTTCTACCCCATGCTCTATTCATGCCATATCCATGATACGATGATATCTCTAATAACTGCCAAGGCTTCTAATTATGCAAATTCTATCAAAAGTTATCCCTATCTATCGTACGTCCCATACGTACCGGTGGCCAGCCGAATACGCAAGTTCGTGTCCTATATGAGACTCACTCTCATGTAACAACTGTGTAATGGCCAATAAAACATAATAATACCTCATGATAATGGGGTGGTCTCATAAAACTATGTCAACATGCATAATATATAATAAAGACAAGGTATGACGCCACCGTCGTTGCACCCAAGTTATTCTTAGACGCGCAGTTTATATAGAAGTTAAAATATATGAACTAAATAACAAAAATAAAATATATGCACCATATGGAATATAAATCACAGTACAATGGCAAGGTATACTTGCCTGGCAAGAAAGCTGCATAATATAAACGTCTAGGTGTCAAGTACAATGGATCAGAAACTATGGCCTTCGAATGAACGTCTTCGGATGCTAAAATAAATATCACCAAAGTCTTCGAAATCAGCGAGATAGCTAGAAAATACTACTCTTTCGTCCAATTTGGACACAGGGGCAAAACGGTAATTTTAGGTCAAAGCGGGTTCACTTGTAGGCCTACTTTGCACCGAAATACGTGTCAGAGTTAAAGGTCTCTAAATGAAATAAATTATAGGTCAAATAAATTCTAAACGATAATACAAACTCAATAGTATGTCCAATTTTGGATTCTGGTGAGCCGATCACAAATTCGCCCTTAAAATTAAACCGTGGGACCCGTAAATAGGCGGCCCGATCAACTGTCTCGGAATTGCTTAAAACTTGGGTCCCATGACCAGCGTGACACCACGAATCTAATGGCATAAGTTTCGTCACATTCTGACGAGCGTACACAAAGTAGGGTGTTGGTTTGTAAAAGTCGCGATATGGAATTTTTTTACGGATACGGGTTGATTCCGACGAGCACACACGTCCGAATCAACTTCATACGTCAGATATACCATACGCGCCTTTCGGTGCAATTGGTACACGATGAGGTTGTCCCTTTGGCGGAACATACTCTGTATCACAAAATTTTAGTTTTAAAATATCAAATTTTTTGTCGTTTTGAAGGCCGAATAATTTAACAAATAAAACAAACTAATAAAAACTAAAAGAATAGTAAGATTCTTGGTTATATTGAGAAGAAAATCTTTCAATTAGATTTTAAAAATATTAAACATGTCGGTGGCAAATTGGGCATGAACATGGGGGGTTTGGGTTGAAATTCTGGATTGTTCTTGGTCAGTTTTTTGGCCGACTTCCGGTCAATTTTTCGACCAATCCAAGGCACGAAAACTCGTCCCGCTTGAAGAAAATCCTAGAGGGTTAGGTTGTGAACATATACGGATAAACCGCTCAAGAAAAGAATGAGAGATGAGAGAGATACATCACCTTGAAGAGAGAGACTTGGGACTGCGGCTGTGCAATGCGTGCGTTGTCCGTCCACGCGCGGGTGGTCGCCGATCGCTGCGGCAGTGGTCGCCGGCCGTTGCGGCAGTGGTCGCCGGCGTCGGGGGTCGGCGCTGAGGGGGTGTCGTCGACCGTCGGGGTAGGTGAAGAGGAGAGATTAGGGTTAGGGTTTGAGTTTAGGTTGTGATAATTATATATATATATATATATATATATATATATATATATATAGGGAGAGGGGAGGTCCTGTGCACGGGTTGGGTAGGGAATAGATTTAATTAGTTTTTAAGTTAGTTTAGGAATTGGGTTTAGGTTAAGGTTTTTTTTTTCTTTTGTTTTCCTTTTGTTTTCCTTTTTAATTTATTATTATTATTATTATTATTATTATTATTATTATTATTATTATTATTATTATTATTATTATTATCATTATCATTTCTTATTAATAACTATATATTTATTAACATATATATTTATATATATAAGGTTATAAAAAATCTAAAAAGAATATTTGCACACAAAATAAATTCTAAAATTTTTTACTTTATAAAGCTTTAATAAAATACTACAATCAAAATATTTTATAAAATATTTTATAATTAATAATTAGATATTTATATAGTTAAAATAAATTAAATAACTGTATTATCCAATTTAACTTAGAATGGTTATCCAACAAAATAGGATAATAGTAAACAATATGCAAATCTACAAAAATAAAAAAAATGCCTAAGGAGAATTATGGGATATTAATTGTAGGAAGTTGGAATTGGAAAATAACCACAATAAATTATATATATATATATATATATATATATATATATATATATATATATATATATATATATATATATATATATATATATATATATAATATCTAAATATTTAACACAAAATTTATGGTTGTTACACTAATGTCATACTAGTGCTAATGGGTAAAATGTTGTGCCACGAAAAGATCCTACAGGTAGTGTCTCCGATGTAGGTTACTTCCTATGAATGACGATACAGATTTTGAGGCTATCCTATATCATTAATGTCCACACAACGGTGAAGTATCCTAGTAAAATTATTGAATTTTAATTGATTTGAAAAATAATCTAAAACAAATATAAGAAATACAAAATACACACAAGATAAATATTTTTGGGTGAGAGGGTTTATAGTGAGTAGAAAATGAAGGGAGTTTTGTCCTAGTTTGGCAACAGTAAGAAGCTTTGCTGTAGTGCTCACCCGAGCACTTGAGTTCAAAGTGGAGAAAGTTTTGAGCATCAGTCATAAGGAAGTGTGTTGTTCAGAGGTAGGTAGGTCATGTATTAGTGAATTGCTTGGTGAGGGGTGTCATGTTCTAGTATTTTGGTGTGTGTGTATCTGTGTCTTAGAGTGTGCAAGGGAGAGGGGGAGTGCAGGTCAGTGTGCAAGGGAGTTCTGGATTAGACAGTGCAGTGTGCAGTTGCACAACTACTAGTATGCAGTGGAACAACAACAGGTTTATGAGGGTGAGTGAGGGTATGGTATGTGAAATATTGGAATATGAATAGGGGTATGAGTGTTAGTATCTAAGTGAAGGGGTGAAGTTGAGTGAGGCTAGGGGAGTATCTTGGATATTGTCTAGGTATTGAATTAGGATATTAGAGTGTCACTTTTAAGGGTTGGTATCAAGGTATTAGAGGGGAGTTAGTATCTTGGGTATGGGGTCCTAGTGTCAAGGTATTAGGATACCAAGTGTATAGATGCTAGGGTATGGAATATAGTTCATGTTAGGGTATACTAAAGTATTATGATACTAGGTATGGGGAGTGTCCTAGTAACTAGGTAAGTTAAGATATTTGGTTTGAGTTAAGGTATTAGATACTAGTTTGTAGTGTAAGGTATCATGAGATACATTAGGGTACTAGTGTATTGAACCTATATATTTATATGTATACATGATATTTAATATATCCATAATAACTAGTATGACCTATAACACCTAGTATTGACTTAGTATTAGCTAGTATCAATCCATAAGCCATTGTAGTAGACCAATTGAAACCAAAAATATGTATTAACTAGTGTTGACCCAATTGACCTAGTTTTGACCTAGAACCTTAGTTTAAACTTATTTAACCATGATTATGAATCCAAAACACCTGTTAACATGGATAATTCATATATAGGTCACTTGGACTCCAATACAGACACTGTTTGATATTCATTGCTTTGGATCACATGCGAGTACATTTTCAGATAGTTTCTATTATTTAATATTTATTATGATTCATTTACTTGCTGATGTTCTACTTGATTTCTGATACGATGGTACAAGAATTAGCATAGATTGGATCCTCAGTCATGAGATATACCTTCATACTGTACATTGTCAACCGTTTTGTGATCAGAGATTATATTATGATTTGTACGTGACGTCCTAATTTAGATCCTTATACTAGTTGGGGTGGGAAAGTAGTAGCTAGATGTGTGATCATACCCTTAATGTGCAAGCGAAAGTACTGTGAGTGTTAATCATGCACCTCATGTATGATTAACCAGGCCCTATCATATAATGTGCAAGTTCCCAAGCCGATCACATATCAATACTAATACTTCAAAACACATAGTAGTACAGTTCTTACCTGTCTATTTTATATTCTTTGAGTTACTATCTATTGCTCTGTCTACTTACTGCTCTTTACCTGCTACGTTATATAGTTATGTTTATCTATTCCCATATTTCTTTTGTCGGTTTATGATTCAGTTCTTTATTTTTATCGTATATTATACTTAATATTACTATTTTATAGTCTTTCTCATTTAAATTGGAACTACTGTTGGAGTTGTACTCGTTTCATCCTAACTGAACAATATTTTTATATGTTAATTTGGAGGATTGGTGTCCAACTTAATACGGACCACAGAAGGGAGTAGCAGCATCCTTAGACCCAGTAGTTCAGGAGTTATTATCGAAAGGTCTAGCCGGTGTCACCAGTTACCTTAGCTATCTCTATTTAGTACTTTGGTACCAGATCTATCTCTAACATTTACTTAGACATTGAGATGTTATTATTTGGTTCTAGACTTGATGTTTGGTGTTGTTAGACTTATCTAGACTTGTGATTGGATCTATTTTCTTATTCTTATATCGTGCTATTTATCTTCCTTATAGATTTTTTTTATTGAGTATTGTCATTATATTATATTATCATCTTGTCATTCTTATGGAGTTAAGATATCATTAAGAAGTTTAGTTTATATTAGAGTATGAGATTGATAGTTAGTATTATTAAACTAGACATCGTTCTACCTCCGATGTTGCGACGTAGGCTGGACGTACCATGTACTCGTGCCCCAATTATTCGGGTGCGGGTCATGACAGTTTACGTCCCTCTGAGGACCTGGTTCCCTTTTAGATTTGTAATATTGTCACGCCCCAGTCCCAAAATACGTAGGACTAGGATACGTAACCATGCCAGCCGCCCGTATATATGCCAACTCCAATATGTGGAAACCATATATACGTGCGTACGTTGTATGATGAACAATAATTCACCAGTGGTATAATTAATCACAAGTCACAGGGTAATATCTAAATCTCATCCACAGAGTCAAATATACATGAATATCTAATAACCAAGGAACTAGATCTCAATATAAAGTAACTAGAGAATGACAGTCGGATGGAAACAAATCCACTGCCGAAAAAAGAATATAAAAGGAACCAGATACACACCATATAAGAACACATCTGACAATCATGAGGCTCGAAGAGAAAGCCTCCTCAAAAAATAAGTAGCCTGTCCGGATCTGCGCTCCTGCGAATACTCATGAACATCTACACCTGGAAGGGGACCAGGTCCTCAGAGGGACATAACAAGATACAGAAAAATAATATGCCATGTATGTAAATACTGAATAAATAAATGGGTGTGCTAACCATCTAAGTGAATGCAATTTAAAGACCTGATAGTACGCATGGGAATGTGCAGGCTTGACATATGCTGACGTAATTCACCAATCGTCATGACCGGCTAGTATATGTGTCATATGCCCCCGGACACACGGGTAGCTCTACAATCGTCCATCTCCGAGGAGCATGGAACGAAGGATAAAAACTCAAGGAGGGGGGTGTCCCATACGCCTACTAGATGTCTTTCCCGCCCAATATAGATGTACAAGTCGTGAAAACGACTTGGACACCTCCTACTATGATGCAAGTCTCAGTAAAATAATTAACAAAGCTAAATACCGTTACACGTGTTGCTCACACTGATGGCCAGTCGCGCATGAGGCACGCATCCCTACATGAACTCACTCTGTGACGTGTAATGATACGTGTCAAGGCCTGGGAAGTTATATCAATAACTTCACAACTTTAGGTGGGTCTACTAGACACTAAGTCAGATACTACTCCTAACGTCAACGCCTTCGTTGACTGCACCCGAGTCTGCTCGAACGTGCACATTTATATAATGAATAAACATGTAACTAACAATAATTGAATTTAAACAGTACAACAAGGCAAGGTATACTTGCCTGGCAAGAGAGCTGTAAATATAATGTCCAGATGTCAAATACCAAGTGTCAGAAACTATGGCCTCAGAATGAACGTCTTCGGATACTAAAATAAACATCACTAACAGTCTCAGAAAATATCAAATAGCTAGAAACGCCTGTCCTTAAGTCCAATTTGGACACAGGGGCAAAAATGACAGTTTTCGGTCAAAGCGGGGTCCACATGTGGGCCGCTTTGCATCGAAAAATGTGTCAGGGTCAAAGGTCTCCAAATTTGCCAAACTTAGTGTCAATAAGTCCAGAACGATGATACGAACCCAACGAAACTTCCAGAATTGGATTCCGATGAGCCGGTCACAAAATCGCTCGTCAAGTAGAGCCTGTGGGGCCCACGATACGGGATTTTGTCAACGTTCTCAGAATCGAACCAAACTTGGATCACAGGACCAGCGTATTGCTACGAGTCCGATGGTGCAAGTTTCGTCTCGATCCAACATGTGTACACAAAGTTGCAGCGTGTTCCAGAACAGGCGGATACGGGACATTGTCGGCGGATACGCGTTGATTCCGGTGTGCACGCACATCCAAATCAACTTCTGCAAAATTCCGCACTTCCGTATCAACGGTGCGCACGTTTCGGTAAAGACCGCGTGCGACCAAGTCGTCCTGTTTGGCCGGGCGTACTCAGTTCTGGGGTGAATCGGGTCGTTGTTTTTCCTGTTTTTGGATCACGTGCCGCGATCGCCACAGGATGCGATGCACTGAGCGGGTTGCACGGGCACCGAGAGGGTCACATAGCCTACGTGTCACAACAGACGGAATTGAAAACAGAAATATGAGGAGATAGAACGGGTTACCTGAACAGGGCTCCGTGGAATAAATTTTTCTGTGTCCGCGAGTCGATTCGACACAGGATTTGTGTCCTTGACGTGTCCGGGCTGTGTCCAGCTGCTGCGTCCAGTATAGTCGTGTCTGGTACTGCGCCGTGTCCGGTACTACTCGAGTCGGGGTCGCTGCGGGGTGGTCCAGAACCTTCAGTCGGTCGGACGAGGCCGCACGGCCGGGCCGGAGTCGACTGCCTTGGTGGCAGCAGGCGGGGTCGGGATCACGGGGTGCTGGCCGGTGGAGGGTGGCCGAGTCGTGGCCGCTGCATGGGGGGGAGGGCGGAGGTCAGGTGAGGAGGAGCTCGAGGGTGGTGGCGAAGATGTGAGGGGGTCGACGAGCGGAGGGAAGTCGAGCGGAAAGGAGGTGGCGAGTGGCTGCTGGAGGAGATTCGAGTGGGAGGGGGTCTGGTGGCGGTGGAGTCATGGGGGTCCGGCGAGGCGAGCTCAGGGAGGAGGTCGAGGGGGGTCGATGGTGGGTGGCTCCGGCGATGGGGAAGGAGAAGAGGAGAAGAGGAAGTCGGGGAAGGAGAAGAGGGAGGCTGAGGAGAGAGGGGCCAGCGGGGGGGCTCGCCGCGGGCGGGGGGGAGGCTCGCCGCGGCGGCGAGGGGGGGTTCTGTGCACAGGGGGGAAGAAGTCGGCCTGGGCTCGGGGAGAGGGGGCTAGGGCAGGGTCGGGTCCAGGGGGGAGAAGAAGAAGGGGAGGGCGGCTCGGAGCCGTGGCGGCGGTAGTGGTGACCGGTGATGGTGGAGGTGGTGGAGGAGAAAGGGAGCTCGGGGCTGGAGACGCTCGGGTCCGGCGGAGGAGATGTCGGGGAGGAGGGAGTTCGTTGAGGAGAGGAGGAGGAGGAGGAGCTCACCGGCGGGGGGGGTGGTTCACCGTTGGGCGGGGAGCAACTCCGGCGGGGGGGTTTGGTAGCCGACGGCTAGGGGGGGTCGGCTGAGTTAGGGTTAGGGATTGGGATTTACATTTTTCTTTTATTTCTTTTATAGAAAATTATTTAGGGGTTAAATTGTAATTTTACAAATTAGGATATTTACATAATGTAAATACATCAAATCTGGACTCCTTTTGGAATGGACGGTGCACGTTCACCGGCCAATGAGGGGGTGACACCTCGCATGGTAATTTTGCAGAAAAGTCCCTGTAATTTCATAAATTGCACAGAGGTCCTATTTTGGGAAATTGTGCAATTACGAAATTGTCTGGGAAAAATACCCAATTTCTGAAAATACTAAAATTCACAGAATTGAGGGAATTGTTGTGCGAGGGTCCCGAGGGGGTGGGGGTGAGTCTGGGCAGGGACTAGGCCTGGTTTTGGGGTGATACGGGCCATCGTATTTAATTAATTAATAAATACTGCGCACGGTGTTCTCTAATTATTTAGAGGCAGGTAGGGCCATAATTTTCTTGCGGTGTCAATACACTAAATGTAGTATACTCAGTGTAGAATATTAACATATTTTTGTCTGGACAAAACAGGTGCATGTTGGGTCTCAAATCTCTATTGGAACAGGGATGGGTACAGGTCTGGGAATTTAAAATAGGAATTAAATACGGACGTTTGCAACGATATTTGTGCGTCTCATACGAGGCTCAAAACTGAGTATCTAGGAGTTGCACAAAGTGCAGGATAGTAGACTGGCATGTCTAGGAGAGGTATGTGAACTTCGTTTGGGGATAACAGTCAAGGTAAAGCTCCAAATAATTAGGTGATGGACAGGTGCACAGGTCAATAGGATATGTAAGCAAAATAAATTAAAATATTACAACAAATCCTAAATTGTTGAAAAATATTCCTAAAATACTGGAATCTGGTCGAGGGGGTTTTACAAATATTGATTGTCGACGAGTTCTTTTGGAGATATTGTTGAGTAGCATCTCAGTTAGCAGGTATTATGATTTGGTACTTGTATCGTATCTTCTGTAGTTACAAATACATATTATTTTTACTTATTTATCTACTGTTATAGCCTAGTATTTGTAGACTCATATTGTTCATTTTGAGTCTATTCGGATGAGTGTTGTATGTGATGCACACCATGATACATGTTGTCCATTCTTATATTTTGTTTTTTGTGGATTTAGACATAGATATATTTATGATTTTATCTAGATAACCATTAATTAATAGCTTATACGTATTCGAGTTAGATTGGGTCCACTTGATACGTAGATGGGCATTGCCACGTGACCTGGTCTATTGTATTTTGGGACTAGACGTGACAATATGATATGAGACATAGTTTTTAACATCTTCGGACAATAATTTATTCAAAGACTTCTAATTTTTTGCTTGTTTTTGTCTTGAAGTGATATAATTTTTTGGCTCGAATACCATAAAGTAGTATTTTTATTAGTTTATTATATAAATTTTTAATCCACTTATTGAAGCATTCAAGAAGGTTCGACGTGTTAATATCTAATCTAGGACAAGAGAATAAGCTGTTATCCAGTACGATAAAATACGAGTTTCAACTTGTAATCTAAAAAGGCATTTATAAACATCCATATTTTTAGCTTTAATTCTTTCAAATCAATAGTTCGTATTTGTTTCATTATAACATCTTGCAAGAACGTCTAAACTACATTTATAATATTATTTTAATTTTTAAAAAATTTATTTTATTAATCCTTTTTGTTTGTCCGATATAAAATAAATTCCATTTCATGCATTAAAATAACTTTCTAAAGATGTTCTAAAATTGTTTAAAAACCAAGTCCAAGAATCAGAGTTTTCAGCTTCAGCAACAACATAAGTAATTGGATATAATTTATAATTAAGATCATGAGCAGAAACAATAAATAAGATACCTTGATATCTAGATGAATGAAAAGTGGCATCAGTACTAATCATAGGTAAGCATCCCCTTAAAAACCCATCAATGCATCCCTTGAAACAAATAATATTTGCTACCTGAATTTATCTCGATAATTGTAAAAGCATACTCTTCAAAACTACTATATGCATCAATATAACTACCATTTATTTCAGGTAGAGAAATTTTTTAAGCTTTCCAAATTTTACAATATTTAATATGTATTTGGTGTTCCCTATATATATCATTTACAACATGCGATAAACAATACGATTGATTATCTCGAATTTTATCAATAAACTTATTTTTAACCCATACAATAGTAGGTAATGGATGACACCCTTTTGTAAATTCACCTAAACAAGAATATCAATTTTCTAGCGTAGCAATAACAAATATTTTACCTTCGCCGTTAGCTTTAGCGTATACTTTACAATTACAACTTAAAACGTTACATTTATATACAATTTTACTAGCATTGTTTAAAGTAGTCGAATAAGTAAAATTATGTTCAATTGCTATATCATTAAAAAATTCTAAATTTAGAATGATTTTCAAATAATTTTTCAATGAATAATTCAGGAGTGTTAACATTATCAACATTGTCATCAGATTCATCATCTAAATTTTTAATTAAATTATCATTTTTTTTATCGTCGTTATTACCTTCATCTAGTATATATTTTTCTTCAGTAAATAGAATAATTGATAAGAAGACTATGAGCATTATTAACATTTACATTATTAGAAGCACGTTTACTATTTACACTATTAATTCTTGGTGGTGGTGGAGTCACAAAAATATAAATATACTGTGATTGTACATTAACTTGAAGAATAAATTTTCATGCTTGTTCACTAACTAAATTTATATAGATAGATAGAAAAATATGTACTGATATAAATTCATAATCAATAGAAAATTGTTCAATAATTAGATTACGTAAACTATCAAACAAAAATATTTCAATCAATTAAAAAAACTTCAGTTAAGCCTCCATCATAAGCTAACCAATTCAATACACCTAGCATAATATTGCTAGACTTTGATCCATGACAAAAAAATGAGCTTCTAAATGAAGTAAAGTTAGCTGAGTTTCTTCTGAATAATAGCTTAACTTGTGGAGTCTGGATTTTTTTTAGAGAATATTTAGTATGGTATTGTAATAGAAACACTACATTGTAATTTATATAGGCAATATAAAAAAATGAAATAGCCGTTGGATATAAACATTGGAAGAGTCGATTGAGAGAGTTGTTGAAAATTAGCTTTACCCAACTAAAGATAACTCAACCAAACCAGTCCTGTGCTCACTCAAATAAACCAAGAACAACCCCACCTACATATATAAACATACCCAAATAAATAACAGAAAATTTACTGTAGCGAAATAAATTTATATTAAATTTATCTAAACGAAACAAGTTTGAAAAGTTTGGAAAAAAAGTCAGGGTCCGCCAACAGTGTTGGCGGAAAACACAACCGCTGTATACGTAAGCAGCCAAAAAAATATAAAAAAAAACGTGGGCCCCGCTGAAATTGGGGTGGGCCAATTTCAGCCAACTCAGTTGGCGCGAAAATTGGCCCGTGGGGCCCACTTTTTTTTTGGTTTTGTTTGGTTTGGTTTTTTTACTTTCTTTGGTTTGGTTTTTTCGTTGGTTTATTGTAATTAGTTATATATTTTTTTTTTATTTAGTTTAGTTTAGTTTTGTAATTAGAGTTAAGTAAATTTATTTTAACGAAATAAAATTAAAATAAATTAATTGGAAAGAAATATTTAGAAATATTATTTTCGGAAATTTGTTTCCAAAGCATCAAAATTTGTATAAATTCCATCTAAAGCATAAAAGTTTAAAAAAATTTGAAAAA
This sequence comes from Iris macrosiphon, assembly GCA_036927795.1. Lineage (NCBI taxonomy): Eukaryota > Viridiplantae > Streptophyta > Magnoliopsida > Asparagales > Iridaceae > Iris > Iris macrosiphon. Next base: position 82,652,131 of record JAYESA010000007.1, on the reverse strand, counting down.
AATATCAATATGAATTGGACGTTTATATTTAAAAATATTATATTTTTATCGTAAATTTTTTCGTCGTTAACAGACGTTAAAAAATAATAATATTAAAAATTTGTCGTAAGACTATTACGTCTGCCGTCGAGCAGACTTCGAGCGGCCATAACTACTTGTTTTTAAATCGTTTTTCGTTAAATAATAAGTCGATTTGTATGTTTTCGACGAGTGTAACACAAATCATGTAGAAAAAAAAATTATCCGAAACAAGACGCGTATGTTACAGGCAAAAATATAAATTTTAAAACTTTAAAGTATCATAACTTTTGACTGGGAGATCGAAATAAGGCCCAGTTTGTGCCAAAATGATCGTATAGAAAAGTACTATAGGATAAACTGCTTCACCGTTTGACGGACTTTGAAAATTTTTAGAATCGTCAAAAAACGATGTTTCGACCTCCAAATTTGACTTTCGGTAATATTATTTTTGAATATTTAAAATTTACTGTAGTGAAATAAATTTATATTGGATGTGGGGGCCCACGGATTTAAAATGATGTTTCGATCTCCAAAAAAAATTTAGAAACATTTAAATTAATTATTTTATGTCTATTATGAAAAAAAAACTAATAAAACAAAATAAATAATCAAACCAAACCAACTAAACCAACCAAAACAAACCAACCCAAACCATCAAAAAAATTCGTGGGCCCCACACCAAAATTCAGCCAACATAGTTGGCGGATTTTGGGTGTGGGGCCCACGGTTTTTTTGGGGTGGTTTGGGTTGGTTTATTTTGGATTGTTTTGGTTGGTTTTTTTTAGTTGGTTTGTTTTAGTTGGTTTTGTTTTATTATTTGGTTTAGTTTTTTATTTAGTTTTTTTATTTAGTTTTTTTAGCCAACATTTTTTTATTTAGTTTTTTTATTTACTTTTGTTTTGGATTTAATTTATTTAGTTTTGTTTTGAATTATGTTTTGCTTTGGTTTTTTTATTTATGGATTGATGTTGGTTCAGGAATTGGTTCACGTGGAAGGGGATCTCGGTTTGGTTTAACAAGGAAACAATAATGACTACTGAGAGACAAGAGTTAACAGGAAAAAAAGAAGAAAAGACTTGAGTGGGGAAAAAGAAGAAGAGACGTGAGTGGGGAAAAAGAAGAAGGGACATGAGGAAAAAAGAAGAAGAGACGTGAGTGGGGAAAAAGAAGAAGGGACGTGAGTGGGGAAAAAGAAGAAGAGATGTGAGGGAAAAAAGAAAGAAAGAAGGGACATGTCTCGTGGGGGAGGAGAGAGAGAGGAGTACAACAGAGAAGAAGTTGGTGCGAGGTGGGAGCTATAAGAAGAGAAGGAGGAAGCAGAACAGAATGCAAGGAGGAAGAAGAAGAGAGTGCACTACGATCATTTACAGCATTCCTTGTGAGCACGTAGCAGCAATTTGAGCAGCCTTAATTTTCTCTCATTTGTAAGTGGACACAGCAGTCTTTTTGAGCACAACAATCCTTATTGTTGAAGGTCTTTATTCTATTCTTCTTCATTTATACTTTTATTTGTATATGCAATATTTGATGTTAGTTTTTATTTTTTAAATATAAGTTATGTAATGTGCAAAATTACGGGCAGCCAAAATTTATTTTTTGACAACCATAATTGTACAGATGGACAGCCAAAACGACGGACGTATTCCTGGAGGCCCTACTACAGATTTAATAATCCAGCAACGTGCGAAACATATATCTACTTTGGTATTTTATGGGAAGGTACAATAAAATATAATTGTGTAAACAAATATGAATGATATTTTGTACATGTCTACTAATAACATCGTCTATGTTTTTCATATATAGCAATACGATTATACTAATAATGAACGGTGCCGGGAGCATGCCTCGTGGCGTCACGATAACAGACTTGGGTATTGGAGGTTGATCGACCACCAGGTGGCACTGTTGAAAATATTTGTCTTTTATTATGTTGACAAGATACATTTTATGCAACACGATAGAGACTTAATCTTCAGTTTAGTTGAGCGTTGGTGGCCCGGACGAAATACCTTTCAGCTACCATTCGGAGAGATGAGTATTATTCTAGCAGATGTGGCAAATATTTTAGGTTTACCTATTACGGGTGAATCTATAATATTTGATAAATTAATTTCCGCCGACACTATGATTACAAAGTACCTAGGTGTGGAGGTGCCGCGTAATAAACGTAGTAAAAATCTTGTGACGTTTACATGGCTCCGTCATAACTTTTTGCACCTAGATCGTATTGGTGATCAAGTTATCTCAGTTGATGAGGATCGGGTAAGTATAGTTTTTTTTGCAACTTATGTTATTATTTACGTAGTATATTTTTAATTGAATTTAACGCATATAATATTTTTATCATTTGTTCAGGTCACTACTTGCACCAGTGCCTACTTGCTAGATTTATTAAGCGGAATGTTGTTTCCAGACTCATCCAATTTAGTTGATTTACGTTTTTTACCTTTTCTGGTAAACCTGACCGCACCTACGCGCCACGCTTGGGGAGCGTCAGTGTTGGCATATTTATATAGTTCCATGACAGATTTTGTACAGTTTGAAGACATGAATGCAACGAAGGTAAATCTAAGTGGTTGTGCGACATTAATACAAGTATAAAAATATGTGCACTTATATCATATGAAAAGTTTTACTTAATTCTATTTACATTGAAAATAGATGCACTTATATCATATGGTCATATTTTCTAGGTTTGGTCCTACGACCACTTTCACATTGGTAGGCCAGTCCCCCGCATTAATACCGACGTTGGTGTCTTTCCGTCAGCTTTACGGTGGACTACGGATGCAGCAGATCCAGTACACTGTGAACATGCGGCTATCTCTTTATACCGGGTCAAATTTGACACACTAAAGTATAACGAGATAAAATATCTGTATTATTATTTTATAAAGTCATTATAACCATTATCTTATAATTTTTTGTCATAAAATAGGTGACATACTGTCCGTACCGGCTTGAGCAAAATCCTACTGAAATCCAAACAGCAGCCTATGACCTTAGTGTCCATAGTTGTTTCCTGATATTCGATGGTAAAATCATGTTTCATCTAGCTGATCGCGTTATGCGACAATTCTGGGTGAAACAAAAGATTCCCGATGAGCCACCATATTTAAATCGTAGTAAAGGGAGTGCAACTAAAAGGGCAAGCAAAATGATTCCACAGTGGAATTCTAGGTTGGAGACACAGCCCGTGGTACAGATGTCTCAACTAATGGACTCTATAGATGAGGGTAAGTTATTTAAAAAGTTGACCAAAATTATTTTTTTTAAATTATATGAAATTAAACGCTCATATTTGTTTAAATGGTGTAGCATTAGGTGATATAGCCTATAGATCTTGGTGGGGAGCTCCTCTTATCAGTAACCGATCCTACCAATATGAGGAGTTGCGATTCCAATATCGGGCCGTTGATGATGCTAGTTATTGTGAATGGTATCAAAATGTAATGGAGAAGGTACGTATTTTATTGATAAAAAATTTTGTTTCCATATTTTTTTTATTATGAATTAATTGGATTCTACTTAATATTTCAGCTTCCAAATTTGATTGTAGCATGTGAAAATCATCCAGTGAGAGACTCGTTAAGCACATCAGTAAGATTATTTTTGGATGATGTGCAAGCATTTTCGACTCCACCAAACCCTCCATTAAATATTCTACCAGATTATCCTCAAGGCTTAGTTAGCCGACGGCAACCACGTCCGCGTAGAAACTATCCTCATGTTTGGCATATGGATAGCCCGCCTCAACAAGATGACGAGGTCCCTGAGCAGGACATTTTCCAACAGGCTGACCAGGGCACTTCCCAACAGGCTGACCAGGGCACTTCCCAGTGGTCTGGCCATGGCACTTCTCAGTGGGCGGGCTAAGGCACTTATCAGTGGGCGGACGAGGGAACGTCACAAGCACGTACCCCACAGATGGACCGAGAGGCGGACGAGGGGACTTCACAGGCTGGTGTTGACTATTGGGATTATTACATGCAGATGTCCAATTCTATATTTGATGCACCCCGGTTTGATACAGCTACTCAGTTATCTGTGACTCCAACAGCGCCGGTGCAGACACAAGAGGCTGATGAATTTGACCCATGGGCACCATTGCCAGGGGAGAGACTTGAGGATACAGTAGCAAGAAGAAATAGACTCGGTCTTAGGCCAAGGCCTCGTAGGAATTATGACAGGATGGCAAGAGGCAGAGAATAAAATTCTTGTACTGCTAGGTTATATGAGAAATTTATGTATTAGAAATTAAATTACATCAATGAACATAATTTTTCTAAGAAAATCTATGCCAATGCATTTATTCTCTTGGTTGGTTAGTACATCTTCCTCGATTGTGTCCTAAACCATTACAGTTGCTACATCGGAGATCTCTTGATGGTTGATCCTTCGCCATGATGCGGTTCTTCTTTGGTCTTCCCGCTTTCCGTCGTACATCTGGTACTCCAATGTCACCTATAACTAATGTACTTTGAATGTTGTAAGGGACTGGAATTGGCTCCAGGTGCGGCTCATATACGCTTCTTAATGCTTCTTTGAAAAAAAATACCTGGATAAAAACTCTCGATGCTAATATTTTTAGAATTATAAGCATAACATACATGTACACATGGCAGACAAGTATGATACCATTTAAAATATGTACAATATTTTTTATCTAAGTTCACAACATATGTTCTGTTTGTTTCACGATCTAGTATTTCAAACAAATAACCAACTATACTCAATATTTGCAGCTGGTGTCTTTTTCTTGTGATACTGGCCATAGTATTTAACATCTTCGGACAATAATCAGTTGCAAGATTATCAGCTTTTTGTCGATTTTTGTCCTGAAGTGTTATGATTTTGGCTCGAATACCATCAAGTAGTGTTGTTATTGGTTTATCGCGTAAGTTTTTAACCCAGTTATTGAAGAATTCAGCAAGGTTCGATGTGTTAATATCTAATCTAGGACAAGGAGAATAAGCTGTTATCCAGTGTGATAAAACACGAGTTTCATCATTTACTCCAACAAGTCATTTGTAAACATCGATATTTTCAGCCTTAATTGTTTCAAAGCAAATATTCGCATCTGTCTCATTATAACATCTTGCAAGGTAGTCTAATTTACGTTGAAAATAAGGCAGTCTACGTACTAGTTTTAAATTTTGTTTAAAATGTTGAATACAATAAAAATGAGGTAATTCCAAAAAGTAGCACGCATGGCATTTATTAATCCTTTCTGTTTATCTGATATAAAAGAAATTGTATCCCACGTATTAAAACTACCTTCAAAAGATATTTTCAAACCGTTTAAAAACCAAGTCCAAGAATCCGTGTTTTCGCTCTCAGCAACAGCATAAGCAATTGGATATAATTGATAGTTAGGATCATGAGCACACGCAATAAATAAAATACCTTAAAATTTAGAGGAAAGAAATGTAGCATCAGTACTAATCACAGGTAAACATCCCCTTAAAAAACCATCAATGCATGCCTTGAAACAAATAAAAATTCTTTGAAACTTATTATTTTCTGTAGTCTTTATATAACATCTGCTACCTGGATTTGTCTCAATGATTGTAAAGCATACTCTTCAAGACTACTATATGCATCAATATAACTACCATTTATTTCTGATAGAGCAATTTCTCTAGCTTTACAAGCTTTACAATATTTAATATGTATTCGGTGTTCCCTATAGATATCATTTATAACATGCGATGGACTATACGACTGATTATCACGAATTTTATCAATAATCTTATTCTTAACCCATATAGTTGTCGCTAATGGATGATTTTCCGTTATAAGTCCACCTAAACAAGAATGTACATTTTCTAGCGTACTAATGACGAATGTTTCGCCGTTGCCAATGGCTTTAGCGTACACTCTCCAATTACAACTAGAAACGTTACATTTATATACAATTTCACTGGCATTGTTTCTAGTAGCCCTGCAACAATTTTTTTTTAGAATTGCTATATCACTAATAAAACTTCTAAATGCATGACGATTTATAAATTCTCTTCCAATGAATAAATTATTTAAACTATCAACATTATCATCAAGTACATCATCTATATTTTCTATTAAATCATCACTATTTTCATCGTCGGTATTACCATCATCTACTCTATGTTCTTCTTCAGTAAATGAAATAACTTGGTGAGAAGAACTAGGACCACTACTAATTCTTGGTGGTGGTGGTGGTGGTGGAGTCACAAAAATATTAATATATGTTGATTGTATATTAACTTCAAGAATAAATTTCCATGCCTCCTCACTAACTAAATTTATGCAATTAGATAGATAAATATGTACCAATAAAAATTCACAGTCAATAGAAAAAATTTCAAATATTAGATTACGTAAATTATCAAACGAAATATTTCGATCAATTAAAAGAACTTCAACCAAACCTCCTTCATAAACTAACCCATTTAGTACACCACCAAGTGAGCATAGTATTGTTATACTTCGATCCATGGCAACAAGAAAATGGGCTTCAAAGATTGTATATTGAACTGAGCTTCTCCTGTGTCGAAAGAAAAAAATTTCGTATGAAAAGAAATAAAAATTTTGATTGCAATGTTTGATATGCTGATATCAAACAAATACTACGTTTATATAGGTAACTTCGAACCGATCGTTAGACGAACGTTGGATATGAACGTTAAAAAAATAAGAGCCGTTGAAAGAGTCGTTGTAAAATAGCCGTTGTACATAAACCAACTACTAAACCAACCCATAGACCCAACCCAATTTCAAACCAAAATCAAAACCAAATCATTCCCCGATATTTGTCTTTCTTTTTTACTTTGTCTTTTTTTTTCATATAAAAAAAAACTAAACCATTAAAATAAATAAAAAAATTAGAGGACACAAATAAATACTAGTTAAAATAATTTATTTCTTCTTTAGAGGACACAAAAATTAGAGGACACAAATAAATTAGAGGACACAAATAAAAAATTAGAGGACACAAATAAATTAGAGGACACAAAATTTTTTCTTCTTCTTTATTTACTTTTTTTTTATTTTCCGAAAATAATATTTCTAAATATTTCTTTCCAATTAATTTATTTTAATTTTATTTCGTTAAAATAAATTTACTTAAATCTAATTACAAAACAAAACTAAACTAAACAAATAAAACAAAAATATAACTAATTACAATAAACCAACGAAAAAACCAAACCAAAGAAAGTAAAAAAACCAAACCAAACCAAACCAAACAAAACCAAAAAAAAATAAGTGGGCCCCACGGGGCCAATTTTCGCCAACAGAGTTGGCTGAAATTGGCCCCCCCAATTTCAGCCAACTCTGTTGGCGGAAATTGGCCGTGGGGTCCACTTTTTTTTTAAAATTTTTTTTGGCTGCTTACGTGTACACCGGTTGTGTTTTCCGCCAACACTGTTGGCGGACCCTGACTTTTTCTCTAAATTTTTCAAACTTGTTTCGTTTAGATAAATTTAATATAAATTTATTTCGCTACAGTAAATTTTCTGAATAAATAAACCAAATTAGATACTTTTCTTTCCAACCCAACCACAAAATAAACCAATAACAACCCCAGCCAACTAACCCAACCGAAGGAAACCTATTTCTTCCAGTGGATCTGACAGAAATTAGACATTGTCCAATTTTCGTCCGTGGCTCTAACGGAATGTTTTATGATTTATAATTTCTGCCAAAAAAATTCGTTCTCACCTATTTAATTATAATTTTTATCGTTGTAGTAAATTTTCTATTTTATTATCTATAATATGTAACAATGATGAATTTTTTTTTATAAATATCTGAAAATCGTAGGTATGACTTGAATCTGACTCAGGTTATTAAGCCACTAAACCTTAAATTGTTACCGTTTTCGGTTCGATGCTAGTTCGCATCTTAAAACATAGGTAACAACAAAATATATTTCCGACTCACTCGGCCAAAACGAACTAATAAGAGTTTATACAACCGACCTTTATTAAATTACAACCATGCTATTTTGCACGTGTTTTCGCGTGCGTCGGTGTTCGTGTGTGGCGACGGGGAGGCCCAACGCAAAGGGACGTCTAGTGCGAACACCGACGGGCAAAAAAGCTCATGCCAATTTTTTTATTTTTTATTTTTATTTTTATTTTTTAATCTTATCGGAATGGTTCCAAAATTCACATACCACATGTAAAGCACCGTGATTCAAACAAATACAGAGAAGCACGCCGCCCTTGTTGACCCTTAGAATCTCAGCCACCCAATAAAAAAAACGTGCATACGGTGATGGACCAGCAAAAAACTTCCAACAATATTATTATTAAAAAATTCACTTTAGCAAAAATAATTTATATTAAATTAATTCAAACGAAAAAAGTTTATCTAAACTAAAAATAAAAAAAATAGTCCGCCAACTCAGTTGGAAAAATAGATCGCAGCTAATACATGTACAGCAAAAGGTAAACGTTGGTCCCACTGTTCAATTCCTGCCAACTAAGTTAGCCGAAATTGCGGTCAAGATAGTTGGCAGAAATTGAACAGTAGGATCCGCGGCTATTGTTTGGTTTGGTTTGTTTTATGAGTTTTTTTTTTAATTAGTTATGTTTTGAATTTTTTTTATTTAGTTTTTTTTTATTTAGTTATGTTTTGGATTTTGATTTTTCTGATTTAGCTTTTTTGATTTAGTTTAGTTTTTGATTTTGGTTTCAGAAATTTTACTTTAATAAAATAAATTAATTGTAACAAAAAAATTTAGAAAAAAATTTAAAAAAAGAAACGGTTTGATTTTTTTAGAAACGTTACATTTATATTAAAAAAAAAATTACTTAATAAGAAAAAAAACTAATGTTTATTTTTTACTTAATTTTTTTTTTTTACTTAGTTTTTCTTCTTTTTTTCTCATATAAAAGTTTAAAGTTTATTTTGATAAGAAAAAAAAACTAAGTAAAGAAAAAAAAGTAAAAAAACTAGTATTTTGTTTGTGTCCTCTAAGACTTAGTTTATTTTAATAATTGAGTTTTTTTATATGAAAAAAAAAAGAAGACTAAGTAAAGAAGAAAGACAAATAATAGTTTGGAAAATTGTTTGATTTTTATTCAGGTTTGAAATTTGGTCTGGGTCTATGGATTGGTGTTGGTTCAGGAGTTGGTTTATGCCCAACGTCTATTGTTTCGATTTAGTTTAACGAGGAATGAGCTAATGTTACTTAATAAAGTAACTAAAGTATAAAGGAGAAGAGATAAGAAAGACTACCCAACAAAAATAATGAGAGACAAGAGACTTGACAAGAAAAAAAAAGAGACGTGAGAGTGTAAAGATAAGGAGTTAGAGACATGTCTCGTGGAGGAAGTAAAGGAGAGGAGTAATGAAATAAAGAGTAGAAGTTGGTGAGAGGAGTGAGTTATAAGAAGAGAAGGAAGAACAAAAGAGTGCACTAAGAGGTAAGACAAAACAGTCCTTGTAGGCACATAGCAGTAAACCGAGCATCCTTCATTTTCTCTCCTTTGCAAGTGGTCATACTTGCACGTAACCACTATTAGATAGTATTCCGGTGAATTGGATGAATGCAAGACAAGATAGTGTTTACTTGAATGTGGCATAATTTCGTGTGGCAAACATTGAAACGAGGCAACGAGTACAAACTACAAAGTAAGCAGGCAAGCATGCATTTATATAGAACATAAGCATTCACGTTGGCACGGATCTAAGGATAAAGCGAGGAGTGAAACCGTAAAGGGACATACCGAGCGACATAATTTATGGACGTACAGTGTAAACAAGTGAACAGTGCACTACGAAGAGCATATATATAGTTCTACTCGAGGCATAGCGGGATCTACTTGCGCAAGACAAATGTAGCATGCGAGGGTCCATTTATAATCAAAGTTTCATTTTCATGTTCTAACACAAACAATACAAGTTTGGATTATTCCCTTAGGTAGGTGCGTTGTATTATTTATTAGCATACATGGGGTGATTCACCTAGCGACTAGCATGTATCGTCCATATTTTAAGTGTGCTGGCTAAGCAAAGACAAGTTCATCTTAGCCACCCACCTTAGCGATGATTCGCCTCGGTTGAGCGATACTCCGAGCGAGCCTTTGAAAGTCTGAATTTGAACTCCTGAAGGGCCAAGTCTGAAAATCCTTTGCCTCAAACGAGTATTCTCGCTGAGCAAAGCGGGTCGGGTCGTTGTACTTTGTGTCATTTGAATCGGCTGTCCGCTTGAACGGAACGGGTCGTCACAGTACACGTGTTCGCTGCGTTGTGTTTTTCACCAACTGAATTGACGGACTGTGTCTTTATTTTTAATTTAGACAAACTTGTTTCGTTTTCATTAATTTAATATAAATTAATTTTGCTACATTAAATTTTCTGTAATAAAAATGATCTAAAATTCACCAAAGTCCAAAATAACATCCAATCAAATACAACTCCCCTATGCATTAGATCATTCCCTCAGCCTTAATTCCTTTCGAAAGAACAATCGTTCCTTAATCATTCGCTTTTCTCAATCAATCTCAAGAGAAAAGAGTTGAGAAAGAGAGTGATCGTCGATCCAATGGCAGCAGTTGACTCGAGAAGCGGCTTCTGCCCCTCCACCTCCACCTTCCACAGCAAGCGCCGCCCGGTGCCCCTCCCCTCCGACCCTTCCCTCGACGTCTCCACCTTCGTCCTCTCCCGCCGCCACTCCGGCACCGTCGCCCTCGTCGACGCCTCCACTGGCCGCCAGCTCTCCTTCTCCGACCTCCGCCGCTCCGTCTCCCGCGTCGCCTCCTTCCTCTTCTCCCGCCTCGGCGTCCGCAAGTCCCACGTCGTCGTCCTCCTCTCCCCCAACTCCCTCTACTTCCCCGTCGTCTCCCTCGCCGTCATGTCGCTCGGCGCCGTCCTCACCACCACCAACCCCCTCAACACCCCCCAAGAGATCGCCAAGCAGATCGCCGACTCCGCCCCCACTATCTGCTTCACCACCCGCTCCCTCCTCGCCGAAAAGCTCGCCTCCTCCCACCTCCCCGTCGTCCTACTGGAGCAAGACTTGAAGATCACTGATGATGCCAAAAGAGTAGTAACAACAATTGAAGAGATGATCAGAACCGAACCAGAACCGTTCGAGAAGGAGAAGGTCACCATGGACGACCCGGCGACGCTCCTCTACTCCTCCGGGACCACCGGCACCAGCAAAGGAGTGGTCTCCACGCACCGCAACCTCATCTCCATGGTCCAGATCATCATCAACCGCTTCCACCTCGAGGACGGGGGCGGCGAGCCGGAGACGTTCATCTGCACGGTCCCGATGTTCCACGTGTACGGCCTGGCCGCGTTCGCGACGGGGCTGCTGGGGTCCGGATCCACCATAGTGATCCTGTCGAAGTTCGAGATGGGGGAGATGCTGGGGGCCATAAGGGCCTATAAGGCGACTTACTTGCCGCTGGTGCCGCCGATACTGGTGGCGATGCTGAACCAGAGCCGGGCGCTGCCGCTGGGGACGCTGAGGAGGGTGCTGTCGGGAGGTGCGCCGCTGAGCAGGGAGGTGATCGAGGGGTTCAGGGAGAGGTACCCCCGGGTGGAGATACTGCAGGGGTACGGGCTGACGGAGAGCACGGGAATAGGGGCGTCCACGGACACTGCGGAGGAGAGCAAGAGGTACGGGACGGCGGGGATGCTGTCCCCGAACACCGAGGCCAAGATTGTGGATCCGGAGACCGGGACGGCGCTGCCCGTCAACCGGACCGGAGAGCTCTGGCTCCGGGGGCCCTACGTCATGAGAGGTACACTAGCTGTATACATACTGATACTCATTAACAATTTCATGTTAGGCATCTTTGATTTTGGATTTTTCTCCCCATGATTTCCGTCACAATCTTTTATCAGTTTATTTTCCACATGTTTTCATCTTGCAATCAAATGTAGCCAGGGATTCCTCTTGATACTCTTTCTCCGATACTCGGTCCAGTCTTCAAATCTTAATTTTGTCCCATGATTATAATACTAGGATTCATTATGATAATTGAGAATAAAACTATAAAATTCCAAATCAAGTTTGAACTCATAACTGCCTACTAATCCATGTACTATGGTGTCAAAAAACTTGAGTACCATCTCATGTTGTCCACAATATTTAAACTGGTGCAGCAGAAATTTTGCTGCTAGTGCCAAGTATTGAAAATTCTAGCATCACCATATTCGTTTGAGTGATAATATTTTTGTGTTAAGTTTCTTTTATATAAATCTAGTCGTTCTATGTCCGAATTTAAAATCTGAAATTCAAAAGTTCAACTACAATTTTTTTGGTAGGCAACTTATATTATGATCTTCTTAAGGTTTATGAGTTTCAGTAACAAGGGTAGTATCAATGAATTAATTAGGTGATCTGCCCATGTTATGTAATAATTCAGTCCCTTTCTAAAGAATTGAACAGAATGATGTTTGAAAAATGGGTAAAGTAACTATTGAAATTTGTCTACAGCTGAAAAAGGAGGGATGGTCCTACCTCTTCAAGAGTAGCTAATTCATTTGGTATCCATTAATGTGTCACCATCTGGGACACAGTACTTTCTTTTCTATTTTTAAAGTTAAATGCAACCACTCACATATCAACGAAAGCAGAAAATAAGTAAGCATCCAAATAAGAACAACCATACACAGGGGTGAACATTATTCTTTTTTGGAGGGAAATCGAACCGAACCGAATCGAATAATTCGGTTTGATTTGGACAAATTTCGATTCGGTTTTCGAGTTTGAAATACTAAAATTTTTTATTCGGTTTCGGTCCAAAACCAAAAATCGAATAAAACTTGTATAATTATATAAATACCCTCAATTATATGCATATTTTCTGGCTTAAAAATGTGTATATTTTAAAAACAACAATTCTATCTATTATTTTTGAAGCACAACTATGGTAATTTAATAACTAGTCGACTTTTGGGTGCAACTTTGATATATAACAAATGTTTGTATAAAAAATAATAATTTTTAATATAATTTAACAACGATTTCAACTTTGGGCTATCTATTAAACAATAGAAATAGTCCAACCTAACAAACCGAATCGAATTATTCACTTCGATCCGGTTTTGATTTTGGCTAATTTCGATTCGGTTTCGGTTTTAGATTTTTAGAATTTTAATTTATTCGGTTTTGACTATTTCAGTTCGGTTGAAATCGAATAAACCGAACCGCTACAAATGCATCTAAATATTGAATTAGAATCTCATGCTCATCCATAATTTACTATCTTTCATTCTAGTGACATACATCTTTGGTTGGCTACAACAGTTTTGAAGAATTTTGAAATAATAAGGGTGCCTTTGGTTGCTATTATGTTGTAAATATAATTAGGATGTTTGGATGGACAAAGTTTTTTAATGTAATGTAATGTAGTTAGTGTTATAGATTTCGCTAAGGCGGAATCGGTGTGTCGGATGGCCGTCTACACCTAAATCGCCTCTGCGGCCGAATTGTTTTTTTCTAAATTTAAAATTTTAATTAAAAAAACTTTTTATTGATTTTTTTTGAATTTTTCTCAAATATGAATTTTTTTTAATGTTTTTAAAATTACAAGTTTTAAAATTTTAAAATTTAAAATTTAAGTTTTTATTTAATTTTTTTTTTATTTTTCACCTAGCCGAACAGGGTGAACAAGGTCGAACATGACCGCTTAGGGCCGAACATGACCACCTAGACGCCGAACATGTTCGAACAGACGCCTAGGAGCGACGACTAAGGAGTTTTCGGTACGTTGGCAGGCCGAATAGCGTCTAGGCGACCGCCTAGGCTGAAATTAGAACACTGAATGTAATGATGATTAATTGATTACATTATCTCACTTTTTATGACCGATTACATTGTAAAACTCATGTAACCGTGATTACTTTACAACTTAAAACCTAAAATAAATTAATATTTTTTCTTTCATGTTTTTTTAATAATTTTATTTGTTTTTATGTTTTCTGATTTTCTAGTTCTTTAATTTTTTTATTTTAATTTGTACAAATTTTATTTTTCTAATTTTATCTTTTTCTACATTTTAGAAGTCTTTTGAAAAAGAAATCATTTGTAAAAAATATTTTTCTAATTTAAAATTTTTATTTATTTATTTTGTGTCTTAAATTTTTTATCGTTTTAATATTTTAGTATTTTTTTACTTTTTAAATTTTTTATTACTTTAAAAGACCCAATTACATTACATAGAAAACCAAACATTTGAATGTGATTAATATTATTACATGATTTGATTACATGGTAAACAAATATAGTAATATAATTGTAATTTAATTATATTATAAACTCAATTTTCTATTATGATTACAATTATATTAATATTACAAACCAAACCCAACCTATATGATTTATGACGTTGAAATGTTCTGGTTTAATAATCGTTGGGTAATGTGACCTATTATTTTCTCGATATGTAAATAGTAAAGTCATAAGGCTAGTTGAAAACATATGGGTCGACAGCAATTTAGTAGCAAAACTCAAAAGTTGGGTTCAAAGTTCAAACAGCATCTGATATCAATGATCCTGGTCTACGGAAAACACAATTAAACTGCAAAAAGTAGCTAGCATTATAATTGTAACCCTTGTTAGCAATTCGACAAACGGAAAACAATCGGAACGGTAAAAGTACGAGTATAAATCGACACAGTAAAAATAAAATACGTTAAAATTCGGTCAAATATTCGTCAAACGAAAAATATTCGGATTAGATTTAATTCGTGTTTAGTACGTTTCATATGAACAAATTCGTACTAAAAATTCGTGTATTTTTTTTATCCCTAGTAAATTAACAAGCAAACAACTCATTAAATAATAAGTCCACATTTCCACCCCATCTCACAAAATGATCATTGATGTAAGCATAAAAACTATTGAATTTCTTTTTTGTTAATTAAATAGGATGTATGTGAGAATTTTTCTGTCAAAAGAATGTAAGTATTATACTTATTTGTACGGTACGTGTTTAAAACGTCACAATCTTAAAATTCGCGTATTAATTTGAATATTTCAAAAGTACGTAAATATTATACGTTTGTGAATAGATACGAAAAATTCGCATATTATATGCATTTTATTCGGGTGATTGCTAACATGGATTGTAACTTCTAGAAGCGGTAATAACATCTACCAATTTTTTCAATAATGTATTAGGTTATTTCAATAATGAGGAAGCCACAAAGTCGACATTAGACTCCGAGGGATGGTTGAGAACTGGGGATCTATGTTACATCGACGAGGATGGGTATTTGTTTGTGGTAGACCGTCTCAAGGAGCTGATCAAATACAAGGGTTATCAGGTACGTACGTACATTCTTCTCCCTTTCTGATTTCTGTATGTATTTGTCTCAGTAATTGATCATGGTTGCCTTGTGAATTAATTTCCTGGCACAGGTTGCACCGGCCGAACTCGAAGCATTGTTGCTAACTCATACGGAAATCATGGATGCTGCTGTTATTCCGTAATATATACCACTTTGTGTGATTATTTTGTCTATAAGTTGTAAGTTGTTTTTAGTGAACTTGGACTTACATTAAATGTACTTAACATACTCAGGTTTCCTGATAAGGAGGTCGGCCAGTTTCCGATGGCGTACGTGGTGAGGAAGGCCGGGAGTGGCTTGTCCGAAAATGCAGTGATGAGTTTTGTTGGAAATCAGGTGGCTCCTTACAAGAGAATAAGGCGGGTTGCGTTTATAACAGCCGTTCCAAAGAATCCGTCTGGGAAGATACTGAGGAAGGATCTTATCAAGCTTGCAACCTCCAGCTCAAAGATTTGAAGTGTTCTCTACTATATTATACATTGCTTGTTTCTTGCCCTTGGGTGAAGACTGGGTAGTATCTGTGCTTAATTGTGATGTTCATTAGTTATCTGGTTGAATAAAGTTAGTCTATAAGGTATAAATAATTTATACGGGTGCATATTCATTTACATGTCCATTGAGCTGGAGTCGGCTGGCTTGGTTCTCTCCTTGTTATATTTCCTCCTTACTCCATATATATGCAAAAACGAAAATATTGATTGGCTTTGAGACCTACTGGTGAACACTTTACAAAAGGTAATTGGCTTTGAGGTTCATTAGTTCTATACTTTTTGGGGACGTTTGGTTCAAGTTTTGAGTCTAAAAGAAATTGTTTTAATAACAAACTAAAGAAAGTATAAAGAGGTCATAGACAGACAATCTAAGTACAATTTTATGATTCTGGGACGTGATGATGGAGATCGAGCGCTGCAGTGATTCTTTTACTCCGTTGACAGTCCGATGTGGACGAGAGGAAGCTCTTTTCTGTTCTCTCTCCTGTGCCTGTTGTCCTCCTCTGTTGAGTGGGTGTGCTACCCTGCTATTTATAGCCGTCAGGTTGACGGGCTATAAATGCCGCATATGCCTCTGTTTGGAGGCCGTATGGGGACTCCTTCAACAGAATGCGGTTGTAATTGGGCCGCATACTATGGGCGTGCTGTCACGTAGCCTTGGTTGAGATATGTGGTTGATACAATCTCAGTGAAGGGGGTGTAGTCGTTATTGACCCATTATGTGCGCGACCTGGTCAGTTGGACGCGTGGTCTGCACTAATTGCGTGAGAATCTCTTCGGTTGCAACAAAAAAGATCTTGCAAGTTTGAAGGTCGCATACCTTCTTGGCCGCATAGTCGTCCTGGCCGCATATGTGCTCTCGTCCGCCCTTTGTCTGATGGACACTTTGGTTTCATGAGGACGATGACAAGGACGCATAGAGTCGAGGTCGCATGTGTGCTCTCGTTTGGCCTTGGTCTGATGGACACTCTGGCCGCATGATGACGAGGTCTCATGGGTATATAGCCACATGCAAGCTCTCGTCTGGCCTTGTTCGGATGGTCACTCTGACCGCATGATGACAAGGTCGCATGGGCATATAGCCGCATATGAATGGGTATATGGCGTGACACATCTATCGAGGCCATCAATACGTGATGTAACTTTCTGTCTTTTTCTAAGCCGTCGTCATTACGAATCTCGAATCGTCTAAGTGTGACGAGTGATGTGTCAGAGTCTGACAGTCATCGAATGCTGTGTCAGGGGAGTTTTATGTGGCCTCCCTGTTCTGTGGTTGTTCAGGCTGCATAGAGTATACTATGCGAGTTTTAGATCTCTGGTTGATCAGGCCGCATGTGGCTTCTCTGCGACTTGTTTGTTCTGGCCGCATATGACTTCTCTGCGACTTGGTTGATCAGGCCGCATATGTCTTCTCTGCGGCTTGGTTGTTCGGGGCGCATATGACATCTCTGTGGCTTGGTTTCATTTTTGAGGGGGCATGACCTCTATGCAGCCTGCATGATTTTGTATGCTTCTACATGATCCCCTTCAAAGTTTCTAAAATGACAAGTTTGGAACACTTTGAATAAGAAGCATGGTCGAGCACTTTTGGCTGCATAAGGGTGACATGCCGCATAGTTGTCTCTGACATGCTGTCCGATCATTAAATAAGGAGATTTGCTCTATCTTTGACCGAATCTCTTGTGATTTTGTGCCGTCTCCTGACACAGGGCTCGATGCATCAGTTTTTGAGGAGATTAGAGAGGATCACACGGATCGAGGTATCAGGTTCATCTCATTAACCGTTCGGTTCATTGCCTCGATCCCTTCATGCAATTTTGGAGCCTATAAATAGGTAGTCAGGTGGGAGAGAGAGAGAACTTTTATCTCTTTGTTTTCTTCCTCCTTTTCCTGCGAAGGATGTCGCAGGCTGTGACCCTTCTCGTCGAGGAGTTTGTCAGGGGTGGCCTTGGTCCATGGCCCCCTGATTTCGATGCTTTATTCAGAGGTAGAGAGCACCACGTTCTTCGTGTTGGGCTTCCATGGACACAGAGACACCCAAACACAGTCTTGCTGCATGGATGAAAAATCGTCTAGAACACGCGTAGACTTTTTACACAGCCTTGCTGCATGGATGAGAGGTCAAGGCGAACATGTGTGGGCTTTCCTCATTAGTCTGTCGCATGGATGGGCAACCATCATGCGGCAACTAAGACTCTGTCATATGGATGAACGTTCGATCTTAGTCATGCAACAACCATGATTCTGACGCATGGAGTGGTCAACATGGACATGCGACAACCATGACTCTACCACATGGAAGACACCTCATGCGTTGACTAGGCTCTGCCTCATGGACATCAACTTTGTCTTTGTATGCTAATGTCATATGTTTTCCTTGTGCAGGCTTTGTCCTCCCTCGTGCTGCTCATGATGGAGCATGTAAGGATATCATAACGCCTGTTGAATGGGGTGAAGACCACATTTATGCGGCAGTTCCTCGTCAAGAACTGATCCAGAAGATGAGGATGAACATCCTACATCATGTGTGGAGCTGTCCTCGTTCATGCAGTGTGCTAGCTGTGTTGCTACCCTTTATGCTGCTTGCTATCGACCAGGAGACTGCAGTGTCGATGACATAATTTAGATTAATTGCCATTCTTGTCTTCGATCTTTCCACATGATTGTAGAGTACTTGCTCCTGCTCCTCCCTAGCTATCCGTCGGTATGGATTCTTTTCCATATATTGAGGTTTGCACTGTGGAGGGATGATCCAGAAAGCATTGAGTTCTGCTGTAGGCTCGACTTGTGTCAGTAGCAATGACAGCACGAATGAGCACCTCTAATGAAAAAGGTTCATATCAGCGAGACTTCATGGAAACCCTTAAAACAGGTTTCCATCATATGTACTGATGACCTTGCATACTAATAAAAAACCCTTGAATGTAATGGATTTCGATCATATGTACTCATGATCTTGAATATTACTCAATAAAGTCTCTCCTTTTTCAGAATTTCTTTTTTTTTTGTATTTGTCCCATTGTACGTTATGGACTTTGGATATCGTACCAGAGGTAATATGGACGTAGTACAATATTGCAGTATATTTTGGATGTCCTACTGGGGGACTTCGGTAGACCTATTACTTCTTGCGCACTGGAGTGCAAGTAGTAGGTTCGAGACAAGCCCTGCCAGTGGTGATATGGACGTGGCAGTCTTTGTGGACTTAACACTGCTGGCGTACTTAGAGTTAAGTATTGGTGATAAGTTGAGATGACAACCGATATCAGAGGTAATGTGTACGTGATAATCGATAACCAAACCCGGGAGGTTTGCTCAGAGGTAATATGGACATGGTAAACACGGCCGGGGCAAAATGTTAGGACGTAGTTTAGAGGTAATATGGACGTAAACTAGCGTCCGAAAAACTCACCGAGGAGTGGTTTTCTGAGTGTGGTCTACTCGGGAATGTAGATAGACCTGAGGATTACTCCACTAGGGAGATTGTTAGGCCGATAGCTCAGAGGTAATATAGACATGGCTAGCATCTAACGAGACTAGTTTTTGAGTGGTCCCTACGGGAGTGTGTAGGTGGACCTGAGGATTGCTCCGCTGGAGAGATTTTGAGGATCTATTATCTGTTGCGTATCCAGGACCCCTGAATACCGATAATGGCTTGTTGAGAAAAGGTTCTGCTGTGCATAGGCACTTTCTGGGGATAAAGAACCAAGAGTGTAGATACTGTACATCGGGGTTGCCCTGCTGGGGATAAGGGAAGTACAAGTCTAGCTTAGACATAGTAATTTTTTAGGAACTTGTCGTTGATGGGCATCATGAACAATTCACCATTAGGTTTTGCCAGTCGGTTGGTGCCGTCGGAGAATACAGACTCCACGATGAACGGACCTTCCCATTTGGGTTGGAACTTGTCGACCGTCTTGTGGGTCATAACCATCGGCCTCCTTACTATCATGAAGAGGTCACCCACTTGGTAGGTCATCTTCTTAACCCATTTATTGAAGGCTCCTGAGGGACGCACTTGGTACAGTTCAATGCATTGTTGAGCTAAGAGGCGTTTCTCGTCGAGGTCTTTTAACTCTTGTAGCCGTCGGCGGTTATTGTCGTCGATGGTTAGTCGGTTGGAGAGAGCCACTCGGAGCGAGAAAATTTGGACCTCGAGGGGGAGGACCGCTTCGCTCCCGTAGACCAAGGAGAATGGAGTGCTACCAGTTGGCGTACGAACAGTTGTGTGGTAGGCCTAGAGACATTCACCCAGCTTCTTATTCCAGTCGCGCTTGTTATATGACACAAACTTATTGAGGAGCTTGATAATAATTTTGTTGAACGCCTCAGCCAGACCATTTATCGCTGGGTTGTAGGCAATTGATGCTACATTCTGAATTATGTTCTTGTCACAGAACTGGTAGAAAGTATGGCTTGCAAACTGTGAACCATTATCATGGATGATCCTCCATGGAAAGATAAAGCGATATATGACGTGATGCTTGAGAAAGCTGATCACGTTTGACACCTTTACTTCAGCGAGCGAAAAAGCTTCTGCCCACTTGGAAAAGTAGTCAGTGATGGCCAAGATAAACCGATGTCCCTTCGATGAAGGTGTATTAATCGGTCCAATGATATCCATCCTCCACGTCTTGAATAGCCAGGGCGCTATCGTTGGGTGTAGAAAATCTGAGGGCTGGTAGATGAAGTCAGCATGGATTTGACACATCCTACACTTCTTTGCGTAGTTGACGGCATCTGCTACCATCGTTGGCCAGCAATAGTCCAAACTCCTGAGATAATCCTGTAGCTGAGGACCAGGTAGGTGGACACCACATACGCCATCATGAGCTTCCCAAAGTACATATTTGGCTTCTGTATCCTATAGGCACTGTAGCAGAAGTCCATCATACGAACAACGATATAACATTTTAGTAACCGTATTGTAGTAAAATCGGAGGGAACATTTTCTGATGGAAGTAGCTTCCTTCGGGACTTCAGAGGGGATTCCATAGACTGCACAGTCGATAAACGGGAGCCTCCAGTCTCGGATACTAGTTTCTGCCTCTGCAGCGTAGCTTAGATACATGCAGAGATTGTTTTTTGGGCAGACTAGCTCTTGGCTCACCACGGTGATCAACTAGTGAGTGTTGGCAGGCACGGCCAAGGAGACAGTGAGACCAGCAAAGATGTCAGCCTCGATATTTTGTAGTCGAGGGACGTGTTCTCTGAAGAACCCCCCGAAGGTGGAGATTATACCGAGCGTGACTTGGTGGTAGGGAATCAAATCCTCATTTTGGACTTCGTACTCACCCGAACCTGACTAACGATCAGCTTAGAGTCACCGTAGGCCTCTAGGTAGTCAGCTCCTACTTGCTTAGCAAGCTGGAGTCCAATAACGAGGGCGTTATACTCCGCCACATTATTGGAGCAATGCTCTGTGAGAGAATAAGCGCGGTTGATAACTATATTGTCGGGGGAGATCAACATGATCCCGACTCCAGCGACGGTGTCGCCCTTGGGCCCTGTTCTTGAAGCACCGTCGAAGAACATACGCTAAACAACTTCTGCGCTTGTCATATTGGAGTCTGCTACTTCGTCTGGGATCTCCTCATAAAGCTTCAAGGTTTCATGCACTGGATGGGCAGCCAGAAAGTCGGCTAATGCTTGACCTTTCACCGCCATCTGTAGAACAAATACCATATCATATGGTGATAGGAGTATTGCCCATGTAGCCAAGCGAAAGTTGAGTGCCCCAGGTTTAGTCATGAGGACCCTGAGGGGGTTGACCCGTGAGATCACTTGGATCATTTTTCCCGTCACGTAATGCCAAGTTTTCTAGATAGCAAAGACCAGAGCAAGACACTCCTTCTCGAAGAGATTGTATCTGTGCTCCGTGCCGACCATCATCCTGCTGTGGTAGTAGATGGCCTGCTCGTGACCTGTGTCACTCTTCTGGGCTAGTAGAGTGCAAAGAGAGTGATCTATTGCTCGTACATAGAGAAGAAAGGGCTTCCCTACTACAATGGCTACCAATATCGGAGGGTTCATGAGGTATTCCTTGATATCATTGAAGGCAAGCTGGCACTCTTCGTCCTAGACAAATGAGACTCCCTTCTTCATGAGTTGGATGAATGGATGATAATATCCAGAGAGATTTGCTATGAATCTTCTGATATATGCCAGTCTCCCTTGAAGGCCGTGAAGTTCTCTGAGGTTCTTCGGCGGATGCATTACAAGGATTTCTTTGGTCTTATCAGGGTCAATGTGGATACCCTTCGAAGTTATGACAAAGCCTAGGAACTTGCCGCTGGAGACTCCAAGGAAGGATTTGGTAGGATTCAACTTGAGCTGGTGATCATCTTTGGAGCATCTTTTGACAACGATGTCATCAATGTAGCACTCCACTGTTTTGCGTAGATGTTTACGGAAAATGGTGCTCATAGCTCGTTGGCATATAGCACCTACGTTCTTTAGTTCTATCGACATTCGGAATGATGTATGCTTTTTATCGTCGAGAAATATCTTGATTTGATTGTAACCCGAGAACCCGTCCATGAAGGACATGCGTTCAAATCTGCATGTGTTAACGATCATTATGTATGTGATCGAAAGAGGAAACTCGACTTTTGGGCATGCAGCGATCAGATTACGGAAGTCTATGAAGATTCGGATCTTTCCGTTTTTCTTGATGACAGGCACGATATTGGCCACCCAATCAGGATTACTAAAAAAATGGCCTTTCTTTATGGTTAATTTGTTGACAGATGGTTAAAACCGTCAAGAAAAGCAGTTATCTTGACGGTTTTAGACATATGTCAAGAAAACACCCATTTTTATGTTATGTATCAAAATTTGATCATATTACTCGACGATTTTGTATGGAACATCAAGAAACCATTGCATTACATGATGGTTTGCGGATAACCGTTAAGTAATGCATGTGTAGAAAAATTGCTGCGCACATTTCAGATACAATTTTCGTAAGTTTTTCAAAAAAAATCCTTGACGGTTTTAACAAAATTTGGGAACTGAGGGTTTCTTATATATTTTACATCCATAGACTTCTTTTTCCCCGATCCCTCATCTCCACCACCGACAACCCTCCCCCATCCCCACCACCACCACCACCACCACCACCACCACCACCAACCCTTCCCTTCTCGCTGACCCCCCACAGCCCCTCTCTTCTGTCCTTATCGGGCTGCTGATGGGATACCTGGCTTTGTTCGCCGTCGCACCGGACTTCGACGAGGTCAACACCGAACTCCTCGCCCCTCTCCACCGTGAGCCGACACAATCGTGTGGAAGACCATGACTCCTCCGCCTCTGTCTCCGTTTGACGCTGCATCGCCAGAGTCGACTGCCTCTGTCGCAGCTACGTCGATGATAAGGTCGACAAGGCCCATATTTGGTGTCACTACCAAATTTCTAGAGTAGGGTCATTGATTTTATTTATAATATTTATATATATTATGTTGCAGTTACATGATATATATAATATATTATTATTATTAATAATGATATGTGTCACGCCCCAGTCCCAAAATACATAGGACTAGGATACGTAACCATGCCAGCCGCCCGTATATATGGCAACTCCAATATATGGAAACCATATATACGTGCGTACGCTGTATAATGAACAATAGTTCACCAGTGGTATAACTAATCACAAGTCACAGGGTAATATCTAAATCTCATCCACAGAAATCAAATAAATATGAATAACCAATAACCATGTAACTAGAACTCAAAATAAAGTACCTAAAGAATGACAGTCGGATGGAAACAAATCCACTGCCGAAATAGAATATAAAAGGAACCAGATACACACCATATAAGAACAACATCTGACAATCACGAGGCTCGAAGAGAAGACCTCATCGTAATATAAGTAGCCTGTCCGGATCTGTGCTCCTGCGAATACGCAAGAACATATACACCTGGCAGGGAACCAGGTCCTCAGAGGAACATAGCAAGATACATAAAAATAATATGCCATAATGTAAATACTGAATAAATAAATGGGGTGTGCTAACCATCTAAGTGAATGCAATTTAAAGACCTTGTAGTACGTATGAGAATGTGTAGGATTGACATATGCTAACGTAATTCACCAATCGTCATGACTGGCTAGTATATGTGTCATATGCTCCCGGACACACGGGTAAATCTGCAATCGTCCATCTCCGAGGAGCATGGAATAAAGGTATAAAAACTCAAGGAGGGGGTGTCCCATACGTCTACTCGTATCTTTCCCGCCCAATATAGATGTACAAGTCGTGAAAACGACGTGGACACCTCCTACTATGATGCAAGTCTCAATAAAATAAACAACTGAGCTAAATACCGCTACACGTGTTGCTCACACTGATGGCCAGTCGCGCATGAGGCACGCGTCCCTACATGTACTCACTCTGTGACGTATAATGATACGTGTCAAGGCCTGAGAAGTTATATCAATAACTTCACAACTTTAGGTGGGTCTACTAGACACTAGGTCAGATACTACTCCTAACGTCAACGCCTTCGTTGACTGCACCCGAGTCTGCTCGAACGCGCACATTTATATAATAAATAAATATGTAACTATCAATAACTGAATTTAAACAGTACAACAAGGCAAGGTATACTTGCCTGGCAAGAGAGCTGTAAACGTAATATCCAGATGTCAAATACCAAGTTTCAGAAACTATGACCTCAGAAGGAAAGTCTTCGAATGCTGAAATAAACATCACTAACAGTCTCAGAAAATATCAAATAGCTAGAAACGCCTGTCCTTAAGTCCAATTTGGACACAGGAGCAAAAATAACAGTTTTCGGTCAAAGCGGGGTCCACATGTGGGCCGCTTTGCACCGAAAAACGTGTCAGGGTCAAATGTCTCCAAATTTACCAAACTTAGTGTCAACAAGTCCAGAACGTCGATACGAACCCAACGGAACTTCCAGAATTGGATTTCGATGAGCCGGTCACAAAATCGCCCGTCAGGTGGAGCTTGTGGGGCCCACGATACGGGATTTTGCCAACGTTCTCAGAATCGAACCAAACTTGGATCACAGGACCAGCGTATTGCTACGAGTCCGATGGCGCAAGTTTCGTCTCGATCCGACGTGTGTACACAAAGTTGCAGCGTATTCCAGAACAGGCGGATACGGGATGTTGTCGGCGGATACGCGTTGATTCCGGTGTGCACGTACATCCGAATCAACTTCTGCGAAATCCAGCACGTCCGTATCAACGGCGTGCACGTTTCGGTAAAGACCGCGTGCGACCAAGTCGTCCCGTTTGGTGGGGCGTACTCAGTTTCGGGGTAAATCGGATCGTTGTTTTTCCTATTTTTGGATCATGGTTTGCGATCGCCACAGGACGCGATGCTCCAAGCGGGTTGCACGGGCACCGAGATGATTACATAGTCTACACGACGCAACTGTCGGAATTGAAATCGAAATTACGAGGAGAGAGATATGAGTACCTGAACAGGGCTCCAGAAACTTGTGTTTCTCGTGTTCGACACGTGTCCGACACGTGTCAGGGTCAGGGACGGCTGTGTTCGTATCCTTCCTAGGGCATCTGAACGCTGGGTGTCGCCGGAGTCGACTGGCCTCGACGGGGCGAGCTGCTCGGCTGAGTCGGCCGGAGTCGACTGCGGGTGACGGCGGCGCTGGAGGTGGAAAAGCAGGGAAGGAGGAGGAGATCGAGGGGTCGGGGTCGGTTCGCCGGTCGGGGGGGATGGAGAAGCTGGGGAGGAGGAGCTGGGGCTGTCGAGGCCGTCGGCTGGGAGGGGTCGGGTCCGCCGCGGGGTCGGGTCGGAGCTAGGGCTGGTGGTGGCGGGCTGTGATGGAGGTGGCGGTGGAGGGAAGAGGAGAGGATAGGGAGGAGGTCGGGGAGGGCGGAGCCGGCAGCGGGGGTCGCTGGCGGAGGGGGATCTCCTGCGGGGGAAGGGAAGAACGAGGTGGAGGAGGAACTGGGAGAGGGGAGGCGGAGCCAGCGGGGAGGGGGTAGCTCGTCGCGTGCGCGGGGGTCGGCTCCGGCGAGGTCGGCTCGCCGCTGGCGGGGGGGGGGGGGGGGGGGTCTGCGGCTGTAGGGGGGTTAGGGATTTTGATTTGATTTTATTTTATTTTTCTTTTATAGAAAATTATATTAATTTAATATGTAAAATATCTAAAGATATTTACAAAATATTTTGTAGATATTTTCAGGATATTTTCGGGATATTTTTGAGATATTTTCGGGTGGATCCCGCCTCCAAATGGACGGCGCAGGTTCACCGGCCAATGAGGGGATGACACCTCGCACTGCAATTTGCAGGAAAGTCCCTGTAATTTCATAAATTACGTAAAGTCCTAGTTTTGGGAAATTGCACAATTACGAAATTGTCTGGGAAAATACCCGGTTCCTGAAAATTCTAAAATGCACAGAACTGAGGGAAATTATTATGTGAGGGCCCTGGGGGAATGGGGGTGAGTCTGGGCAGGGTTTAGGCCTGGTTCGGGGTGATACGGGTCACCGTATTTATTAATTAATAAATACCGCGCACGGTGTTCTCTAATTATTTAGAGGCAGGTAGGGCCATAATTTTTCTACGGTGTCAATACACTAAATGTAGTATACTCAGTGTAGAAAATTAACGTATTTTTTTTTGGGCAAAACAGGTGTATGTTGGGCCTCAAATCTCTATTCGTACAGAGGTGGGTAAAGAGCAGGAAATTAAATAGGAAATAAATACGAACTTTTGTAACGATATTTGTGCGTCTCAACCGAGGCTCAAAATAAAGCATCTGGGAGCTGTACAAAATTCAGAAAAATAGTCTAGCATGTCTATGACAGGTATGTGAACTTTGTTCGGGGATAACAGTCAAGAATAAGCTCCAAATAATTTGGTGAGGGACAGGTGCACAAGTCAACAGGATATGTAGGCAAAATAAATTAAAATATTGCCATAAATCCTAAATTGTTAAAATAATCCTAGAAATACTGAAATCTGGTCGAGGGGGTTTACAATCTACCCAACTTATAAAAATTTCGTCCTCGAAATTAAAACTAAGCCGGGGTAGAAGCCACGTATAAGATATAATTTAACAAAGTAATTTATATCTTGGCTTACGAATAGGTTCGAAAAATGTTTACGCATGTCGTCCACACGCTTCCAAGTAGATTCTCTTGGCGTGCCATACTTCCATGCCACGTGGATCAAAGGAATAGTCTGATTCCTCAATACCTTTTCTCGATGATCAAGGATTCCCACGGTTTGCTCTTGGTACGACAAACTCGGCCTAATGGCGATTTCCGAATGGTTGAAAACATGACTGCTGTCAGTCATATATTGTCTGAGTTGCGACACGTGGAATACATCAAGTATTTTCTCAAGTGAAGGTGGTAGCGCAAGTCGATATGCCACTACTCCCACTCTTTTTAGCACGTCAATGGTCCAATATACCTTGGACTCAACTTGCTGTGTCCTCCGAATCGAATGGTGCTTCTAGTAGGTGAGATCTTCAAGATGACATGATCGTCCTCTTTGAATTCCAAGGGATGATGATGACGGTCAGTCTACTACTTCTGTCTGTCTTGCTCTGCTCGTAAGTGTCCTTGTATTTACTTAACTGTCTCTTCGGTGTTGACCACCAACTCTGGTCATGCAAATCCTTGTCTGGTAAAATGCTGACTGGTATACCGTGTAATCTTAGGATTTGCCTCATATAAGTAATGTCTTCATATCTTCAAAGTATTCCCAACGGTTGCAAGTTCCAAATCCTTCTCATGTACTCATAATTGTCTAGATGCATATACCATTACCTTGCCATCCTGTATTAATACGCATCCTAAACTTTTTCCTGATGCGTCTGTAGATCACAACCGCCTGATCCAGATGGAATAGTCAATACGGGTGTTGTGGTCTGTCGCTTCTTCAACTCCTTGAAAGCGGCTTGACACTCGTTGGTCCATAGAAATTCTTAATCCTAATAAGTCAACCTAGTCATAGGTGCTGCTATCCTTTCAGGAGTCAGTCAATTGTTTATCCAGGTGAAATCCATTTAGACTCCTGTCAACAAAATAATACATTCCTTTATTGTAACACTTTGAACAAAGTTACGAGGCAAAAATTTTATGCTGCCATAGTGATGCACGTACCAGGAAAGTAGGTAGGTAGCAAAGGTCATTCTTAAAGATAGCACCATTTATAACTGTAATCTAATCTAATAATAGGGTTTGGTAATTACCCAAGAAATAAACATAAATGGCTACAGAAACAATACACTTTCGTATTTATACTAAGCACGAGGTTTTGCCTTTCCGAAATAAGGAAAGACGGAAAACAATAATCAAGAGTTCCAGGGGAAGGTAATAGATTATGAGTATGGGGATTCAAGGCGTTTAAAGAATTCAAATGAGAATTGTCAAGGCAGTTGTGGATTGAAATCCTGTTTTGGTAATTCCTATTCACATATTCGTATTAGCACAGTTATGTAGCTGATACGATATGCTCAAACATATCTAGAGGGTAAGTACATTTGTCTACTAATCACTATATATCTCAATCCACGTAAAGTAGTTATGCGAAGGGCGAATCAAAATGCACTAAGGTTGATCAGACCGTAATACACTGATTCTGAATAGACAATTGTATTAGTGGGATGGATCAGGCCCCAATAACACATGTGTCATGAACAAGCTCGATAAAGAATAAGCTTGCAAAACTATGCTATAATAGCAGTATAAGTCAAGGTAGTACAGTAAATATAAGTACGCTAGATTATGATATGAGAAATTACAAACAATTCACAATCACAAAAAAAACAAGACTCTACAATCTCTACAGTTAATATTCTAACTTCTTCCTAAGTTGCTAGTTGACCCAAAAGAGGTATGGCCTTCTAAGTTCTATAATCTTAATATACATAATAGATTGTCTGTCTAAAACAGAGATTTCAAGAAAGTCCGCGTAAAGTATGGATTCGAGGTTGTCTGCGTAAAGCAGAGATAAAATAATTTGGTGTAACGCATGGCTTCAGAGTTATCTGCGTAAAACAGAGAAGCGTAAGGTAGAGCTTCAGAGCTGTCCGCGTAAAAAGTCTGTGCGTAGATATCTGCGCGTAAATATCTTCTGTGTAAAGTCTAGCATTCGTCGTAGCGTAAAGTTGTACGAGAAACTTATGAGTTTGTCAGTCAAAATTAGTGAATCCTGATATCTGACAAAAGTACTTGCACAACGATCGAGTGGACGGTTTGTGATGATAAATTTGCACGGGGGACCCAGGTTGTCGTCTAGTGACTGATTGGATACAAGTCACTTCTACGCCCGAGGTGAGACAAAATCAGATGTCCTGTCAAAAGCTGTTTCTTTTTGTACAGGGCTTTAGGCGTATCTCTGTATATAATGCACGAGATTAGGTCATGGCTGGGAAAAACCAAGGCTGTAACAAACACGCTCACATCCTATCATTATATTCTACGCATAATCAGGTCACTCTACGCTGGTTATCTATTATTCATGAATCATCAAGTCTACGCAGGGCAGTTACCTACGTGGCTCTCATGACACAAGATAAGGAAGACTAAGGGATCGTGGGTAGCAGTTGTCATAACTGCAGCGTAAAGGAGATAATCTTCTGTATAATCTGGTTTTTATGCCAACAAGGCAGTCGTTTGGTTCTTACGCCAACAACGGTTAAATAGATTTTACGCCAACAAGGGTAAAGGGTCTCTGGCGTAAAACTGGGTTTATCCAAACATAGGATGAGGTTTCAGTCCTAGTGTTCAACCTTGAATTTCTATTGGTTTCTCAAGACTAGGGTCAACACTATGGTCAATTCTCTAACTAATCCTAGTAGTGTTTATACTACTACTCAAGTCATACATAAATACGTCAAGGGATAATGGTAAGTTAATCTATAGGTAGTGATGCTAGGGTTTATTAGGTAGTAGGGAAGACTAGGGTTCATTAGGTAATATGGAAGGCTAGGGTTCATTAAGTAATCTAAACTTAATGATATGTCAATGCCCTAGTTGTATTCTAAGTGGGAATATTACCCTAAGTATCATTCTATCAACAAGTATTTCTATATTCTAGCAAGGGTTATACTTAAGGAATTATCAGGGAAGCACAGGATTCAAGCAAGATGCAATTATGTAAGTAGGACAGACTGGAAGGAAGATAAGTCATAGTAAATTATGGATGAGATCCTATACTTTAATCCTAGGTGCAGGCTTGCTCGGTACAGTAACGTAGCCGAGACAATATGCTCTGACCTGCATGGGCCACCACTAAAAACATGTCACGCCCCAGTCCCAAAATACGTAGGACTAGGATACGTAACCATGTCAGCCGCCCGTATATATGGTAACTCCAATATATGGAAACCATATATATACGTGCGTATGCTGTATAATGAACAATAGTTCACCAGTGGTATAACTAATCACAAGTCACAGGGTAATATCTAAATCTCATCCACAGAAATTAAATAAACATGAATAACCAATAACCATGTAACTAGAACTCAAAATAAAGTACCTAAAGAATGACAGTCGGATGGAAACAAACCCACTGCCGAAATAGAATATAAAAGGAACCAGATACACACCATATAAGAACAACATCTGACAATCACGAGGCTCGAAGAGAAGACCTCATCGTAATATAAGTAGACTTTCCGGATCTGTGCTCCTACGAATACGCAAGAACATATACACCTGGCAGGGAACCAGGTCCTCAGAGGGACATAGCAAGATACATAAAAATAATATGCCATAATGTAAATACTGAATAAATAAATGGGGTGTGCTAACCATCTAAGTGAATGCAATTTAAAGACCTTGTAGTACGCATGGGAATGTGTAGGCTTGACATATGCTGACGTAATTCACCAATCGTCATGACTGGCTAGTATATGTGTCATATGCCCCTGGACACACGGGTAACTCTGCAATCGTCCATCTTCGAGGAGCATGGAACGAAGGTATAAAAACTCAAGGAGGGGGTGTCCCATACGTCTACTCGTATCTTTCCCGCCCAATATAGATGTACAAGTCGTGAAAATGACGTGGACACCTCCTACTATGATGCAAGTCTCAATAAAATAAATAACTGAGCTAAATACCGCTACACGTGTTGCTCACACTGATGGCCAGTCGCGCATGAGGCATGCGTCCCTACATGTACTCACTCTGTGACGTGTAATGATACGTGTCAAGGCCTGAGAAGTTATATCAATAACTTCACAACTTTAGGTGGGTCTACTAGACACTAGGTCAGATACTACTCCTAACGTCAACGCCTTCGTTGACTGCACCCGAGTCTGCTCGGACGCGCACATTTATATAATAAATAAATATATAACTATCAATAACTGAATTTAAATAGTACAACAAGGCAAGGTATACTTGCCTGGCAAGAGAGCTGTAAACGTAATATCCAGATGTCAAATACCAAGTGTCAGAAACTATGGCCTCAGAAGGAAAGTCTCCGGATGCTAAAATAAACATCACTAACAGTCTCAGAAAATATCAAATAGCTAGAAATGCCTGTCCTTAAGTCCAATTTGGACACAGGAGCAAAAATGACAGTTTTCGGTCAAAGCGGGGTCCACATGTGGGCCGCTTTGCACCGAAAAACGTGTCAGGGTCAAAGGTCTCCAAATTCGCCAAATTTAGTGTCAACAAGTCCAGAACGTCGATACGAACCCAACGGAACTTCCAGAATTGGATTCCGATGAGCCGGTCACAAAATTGCCCATCAGGTGGAGCCTGTGGGGCCCAAGATACGGGATTTTGCCAACGTTCTCAGAATCGAACCAAACTTGGATCACAGGACCAGCGTATTGCTACGAGTTCGATGGCGTAAGTTTCGTCTCGATCCGACGTGTGTACACAAAGTTGCAGCGTATTCCAGAACAGGCGGATACGGGACGTTGTCGGCGGATACGCGTTGATTCCGGTGTGCACGCACATCCAAATCAACTTCTGCAAAATCCCGCACGTTCGTATCAATGGCGCGCATGTTTGGGTAAAGACCACGTGCGACCAAGTCGTCCCGTTTGGCGGGGCGTACTCAGTTCCGGGGTGAATCGGGTCGTTGTTTTTCCTGTTTTTGGATCGCGGTTTACGATCGCCACAGGACGCGATGCTCCAAGCGGGTTGCACGGGCACCGAGATGATTACATAGTCTATATGACGCAACTGACAGAATTGAAATCGGAATTACGAGGAGAGAGATATGAGTACCTGAACAGGGCTCCAGAAACTTGCGTTTCTCGTATCCGATACGTGTCCGACACGTGTCAGGGTCAGGGACGGCTGTGTCCGTGTCCTTCCTAGGGCATCTGAACGCTGGGTGTCGCCTGAGTCGACTGGCCTCGACGGGGCGAGCTGCTCGGCTGAGTCGGCCGGAGTCGACTGCGGGTGACGGCGGCACTGGAGGTAGAGAAGCAGGGAAAGAGGAGGAGATCGAGGGGTCGGGGTTGGTTCGCCGGCCGGGGAGGATGGAGAAGCTGGGGAGGAGGAGCTGGGGCTGTCGAGGCCGTCGGCTGGGAGGGGTCGGGTCCGCCGCGGGGTCGGGTCGGAGCTAGGGCTGGTGGTGGCGGGCTGTGATGGAGGTGGCGGTGGAGGGAAGAGGAGAGGATAGGGAGGAGGTCGGCTCCGACGAGGTCGGGGAGGGCGGAGCCGGCAGCGGGGGTCGCTGGCGGAGGGGATCTCCGACGGGGGAAGGGAAGAACGAGGTGGAGGAGGATCTGGGAGAGGGGAGGCGGAGCCAGCGGGGAGGGGGTGGCTCGCCGCGCGCGCGGGGGTCGGCTCCGGCGAGGTCGGCTCGCCGCCGGCGGGGGGGGGGGGTCTGCGGCTGTAGGGGGGTTAGGGATTTTGATTTTGATTTTGATTTTCTTTTATTTTTCTTTTATAGAAAATTATATTAATTTAATATGTAAAATATCTAAAGATATTTATAAGATATTTTGTAGATATTTTCAGGATATTTTCGGGATATTTTTGAGATATTTTCGGGTGGGTCCCGCCTCCAAATGGACGACGCAGGTTCACCGGCCAATGAGGGGATGACACCTCGCACTGCAATTTACAGAAAAGTCCCTTTAATTTCATAAATTGCGTAAAGTCCTAGTTTTAGGAAATTGCACAATTACGAAATTGTCTGGGAAAACACCCGGTTCCTGAAAATTTTAAAATGCACAGAACTGAGAGAAATTGTTATGTGAGGGCCCTGGGGAATGGGGTTGAGTCTGGGCAGGGGTTGGGCCTGGATCGGGGTGATACGGGTCACCGTATTTATTAATTAATAAATACCGCGCACGGTGTTCTCTAAATATTTAGAGGCAGGTAGGGCCATAATTTTTCTACGGTGTCAATACACTAAATGTAGTATACTCAGTGTAGAAAATTAACGTATTTTTGTTTGGGCAAAACAGGTGTATGTTGGGCCTTAAATCTCTATTCGTACAGAGGTGGGTAAAAAGCAAAAAATTAAATAGGAAATAAATACGAACTTTTGTAACGATATTTGTGCGTCTCAACCGAGGCTCAAAATAAAGCATCTGCGAGTTGCACAAAATTCAAAAAAATAGTCTAGCATGTCTATGACAGGTATGTGAACTTTATTCGGGGATAACAGTCAAGAATAAGCTCCAAATAATTTGGTGAGGGACAGGTGCACAAGTCAACATGATATGTAGGCAAAATAAATTAAAATATTGCCATAAATCCTAAATTGTTAAAATAATCCTAGAAATACTGAAATCTGGTCGAGAGGGTTTACAATATGGGTTAGTGGACTAGACTTGATGTGACCATGGACTTTATATTAGACTAGTCATAATTGAATCCACTAATTAATCCCTATCCATTTTAAATTAGAATCTAGTTAAATCCCTTGCTCAGGATTAAAACCCACTTGTTTGAATAACCCTTCATGACTAACCATAGGGGCATTGAGGACCTTGTGCATTAGCCAAGACCTAGGTTTATTTGGCCGGCCTATATAGGGAGAGGAAGCCTCCCTTTAGTTTCTCATAGCTCATGAAGGAAATCCTAGAAGTAGTTCTTCCCCAAAACCCTTTTTTTCCTCCATAAATTTTAGAATTTAAAATCCCAATCCCTCTCATTTCCCTCATCTAAGAAGCTTAGAAGCTTAGAGTTCAAGGAGCATTGGAGAAGAAGAGGCTTGGCTAGAGAACCCTTTATTTTGTATTGGAAATCCATCTCCCAATAGGTGAAAATCTGAAATCTTTTCTTTAAATTCTGTTTTTATCATTTGTTTGGCCATTAGGAGCCCACTCATGGTTTAAAAGTAGCCATAAGGGGAAAGCATGAGTCTATATTGGTTTTCATTATGATTTCTTCATGGTATTGTATGCAAATTTGGGGTTTTCGATTTAAGGGTGTAATTTTCCCTATTTTTTATAACACTAATCATACTATATATATATATATATATATATATATATATATGTGTGTGTGTGTGTGTGTGTGTGTGTTATTTGTTGTATGATTGGAAGTTTTGGCAAGAGGTTGGTTTATTTATCATGAGTATCCTAGATTAGTGCACACTAGGTGTTTGTTTAAATGTGTAAGTGTGTATGTGTCTATGTATATAAGTGTGTGTTTTGTTAGTATGTGCATGTTGGTTTCAGTGGTAACATTAGACATTACATAGTGCTGCAACAATGTGTGCTTAGGTGAGGGATTCCTTAGAGCAAGCAACACAACAATTGAGAAGTATATTACATGTGTGCGAGTGTGGGAGTGAACTAAGGAGAAGATTTTGGGAGCTTGACTGGTAGCAATAGATGCTTATACAGTAATAGTATGCATTGAATCTGGAAACCTTTTGTATCAGAGCCAAGTGTTCCAGTGCACACAGACTTGGGTACACTATAGTGGGCTCGAGTTGCTACAAACATGAGACTTGCATGAGAAGACTTATGTACACATATTTAACTGTAATTGGGGATTTGGGTATAGGTAAGTATCTGGTGGTAGGCTTTAGTTGAGGTAGTATACATCTGTGGATCCTTGTGTGTGTATATGTGTGTGGTAGTTGATTAGTTAGAGTGTTAAGTGAGTTAGAGTTAGAAGTAGATGGTGGGGTATACAGTGGGCACATGTTTATGTATGCAACATGTTAAGAAAGAGGGGTTTACCTGGAGTTGAGAAGTAGGGTAAGCTTGTGCACAAATGCTGGGTGTGTGTGTGTCTGAGAGTTATATGTGAATTTGTGTCTATAAGGTACAGTACAATCTAGAGTGTTAGTACCTGTGTGCATAGAATATATATATATATATATATATATATATATATATATATATATATATATATATATATATATGATGTAGTCGGGTCCTTGGTGTTAGAGTGTGTCTTTCGGGTAGGCATCAAGGCTAGTCTAATGTGCAGGCCTGTATATAGTAGAGGGTTTTGGTATGATGGTAGTATGTTTAAGTGTATGAGGGTAGCTTAGTGAGTGCAAGTGTGTGTCTGTGATAAGTGTCGAGAGAGTACCAGTGTCATGGGTAAGGGTAGGATATGAAGGATATAGGTAATACTAGTATATCCTAGCTAGAGTAAGGTAGTGTAGTGTTTGAGGTAATGGGTTAGAGTGGGGTACAATGAGATAGATACCAAGTGTCCTTGAGTGAGTGTAAGTGCTAGATATTAGCAATAAGGTAATGTATTAAAACTAGTGTAAAGTATGGGTAAGTTGTGGGTAAGTAAGTGAGGTTAAGGAAATCGAGTATTAGAGATAGGAATTAGGTATGTGTCACGATACCAAGGTTTGGGGCTAAGGTAAATATTGGTAATGAGTTATCTCAAGAGTAGATGTTAGCCAAGGTATTGATACTAACGTAAATACCAATATCATTAATACTCTATATTGATATATTAATTAGGTCCATATTTGAGATACCAACTAGATAAATACCAAATGAACATATAATTGGACCTAGAATAACTTAGAACCCTAGAAACCTAGAAAATAGAATTGTTTTTAGTTAAAACATATATTGATGTGATTATTTTATGTTTAGATCACTTTGACTCCAGTTTGGACCTTGATCCTCATTCCTTGCTCAGGACCACGTGCGAGTATATTCTCTGACAATTTTTATTATGTTGATTATTACTATGATTCTAGTTGTAGTGTTTACTTGATTCCGATACAACGGATACACGGGCTAGTATCATAGATACCTGTCATGAGAAGTCGTGATTGGAATCCATCATACTAGCTGGGGAAGGAAAAATATTAGCAAGATTATGTGATCATACCCCACTTTATATGCGTCATAGCTCACCCCATATATCACGTAAGGTGTAGCCTGACCATTTATGAGATACTCAAGGTATTGGGCATCGGGATGAGGTATTGGATTTTTGCCTAGGATTAAGGTTAGAGTTGCTGTTATATATATATATATATATATATATATATATATATATATATATTTATATATATATGTACTAGTATCTATTCTACTATATAATGCCAAAACTAGGCTTCACCGTAAAAAAAATTTTGTTCCAAAAATACCCTTCAACATATTTAGCAATTAAAAAGAATACCTACAATAAATTCCACTAACAACCATTTAAGAGATGCAATAATGACAACCATTTACAGAAATCAAAGGGTTCATGCTACTTGCTAAGTCTTTTAAATTGTTACCAAAGAATTCGAAGGGTTGAACCATTAACCTATATAATTAAAAGCAGTAGAAATAAACTAACTCATCAACATCATTCACTCCAATATACGTGCAAAGCACGTGCATATATACTAGTATATTATAGAGGGTATAGGCGGGACGTATCGCGTAGGTTGAGATATCGGATACCGAGGGTATCCCGGTATCTTAAGGAGGCGAGTTTAAGGGTTTATTAGCTTAATGACCTAGTTTTGATCTAGAATTTTAGGAGCACCCTAGTTTAACCTAGAGTTGACCGTAGTTGAACCGATTGACCGCCAAAGTCAACTTTTGACCTAGATTTGACCTAGAGTTGACTTTTTGGACCCCGAGTTGACTTTTTAACCCAGATTTTACCGGTTTGATCCGTTTGACCTAAAATAACTCTAGAAGCTTGTTTTTAGCTATTTTATATCTGTTTAACTCTTTAGAACCCCGTTTAACCTTGCTTTTCGTAATAGGTCCTTGCGAAGCCAGTTCGGATCGCTAGTTGCTTAGGACGTCATGCGAGTACATCTCTGATAGTTTTCATTATCTGATAATTATTATGATTCAGCTTCTAGTATAGTATTATCTGATTTTTTTGGCATGACACGAACTAGTATTTCTGGATTCATTTACTTGCGACACGTAAATTTTATGTTTCTGGCCTCTATTCTGGAATCACCTACTAGCATCACCTACTGGCATCACATCGTGACTCACTATAGGCATCACTCATGTTTCTGGCTGGACTCATACTTGATTTGCGTGTCGGGTCTTGGATTCAGTTATACAAGTCGGAGAGGAGAAATACTCGAGTAGACATGTAAACATTCCCAACTGGAATCACTGGAATCACTCCCTCTAATCTGGAATGATAGCAGCCGCGCATCCAGTGCACGGTGAGCCGTACTTACCCCTAGCTATTTACATGTCGAAACAGGTATTTCAGAGACACGAGTTCATTATTTCTAGTCTGGACTCTCTTACATTCTTAACTGGTCTTACTTATACTTTCTGGACTGGACTCATTATATTTACTCTTGCTGGACTCACTATACGTTCTTGTGCACATACTTGCTCTTAGTTTAGTTTTCTTGTATCTTGCAGTCATTACTATCTTGCTTCTGATTTTTATACATCTTTACCTTTATGCACCAGTTGACAGTTAGACATATATATTTCCTTATTTATACTTTATTTCCTTCATCTTGTGCTACTTGCTACAACTGTTTTATAGTTTTTATCATTTAACTGGAACTGCTGTTAGATGTGTACTTGCTCCAATCCTGACTGGATATATTTTTCAGAGGATCTGAAAGATTGGTGTCCGACGTTTTATGGACCTCAGCCTGTCGATGGTGCAGACAGGGATCCCCTAGTTCAGGAGTGATTTTCGGGTTGGTAGCCGGGATCACTAGGACCTCAGGATATTTATTAGCTTTTGGTACCGAATTTGTCCCCGGCTTTTTGGTTGAGACCTTGTATTATAGATGATTCAGGATGTTGTATTATTATTATTATTGTTGTTGTTATTTTAGTAGCAGTTGTTTAGACTTTGTAGTTGTTAGACTTCTGTGTTATCTTATCGTGCTTGGATCGTGATTGAGTATTGTGTTATCTTTATCATATTACTCTTCCTTTTGGAGTTGAGATCTTGACAGGTACTTATATTGTTGTGTGAGATTGTTAGCTAGATAGTACACTTAGACAACGTTCTACCACCGATGCTGCGACATAGGCTGGACGTACCCACGACTCATGTACGATTTTCGGGTGCGGGTCGTGACAATTTATAAGCCTCATAGCTTGTTATATATGATTAGCCTGACTATTGCTCGCATCATAGCTAACCAGAAGGTTAGCCTAACCTCACATGTATCATAGCCAATCATATATAATAATCCTGATCTAGTCCCAAGACGATCACATAGCAAACTGAAATTTTATAACACTTAGCTAGAATTCCTATTCTTTTATTCCAGTTCATTTTATTTTTAGTATTCACATATATCTGTTCATTGCTAGTTTATTCTATATGCTGATTACATGTCTCTCTAGTATTCCTTATTTTCCAATATTTTTTTATCATGTATTTTTCTTACACTTTTTATAGTTTTTGTCAATATAATTAAAATTACTGTTAGTATTTGTGCTTTGCTCCAATCCTGACTGGATAATATTTTCAGAGGATCTCGAGAATTTCTGTCCTACCCACTATGGTCCAGGAGTAGATGGTGATTACATCCCGGAGATCCCAGAGGAGCCACTCTTCTTAGAGGAGACACCACCTGCAGTCGTTTAGACAACATTTAGCCTAGTTATTATGTATTGGGTTGTTCTAAACTTTGAGACTTGAGCTGTATTATGCTGAGACTATTTATGTTGGGATAGCTCAAATTTAGACTTTTATTGTTATTTGAGTTGAGTTCTAGACTTATTTTAGAACTTCTTATTCATATCTCATCATGCCATTTACTTTCTTTTAGTTATTGTGATTGAGTACCTTATGAATTGATGATCATGTGCATATTCATTGTCCTCCTTATGGAGTTGAGATCATTGATAGGTTATTTTGTGAGTTATAATTGGTAGTATTGAGACCTAGACAGTATTCTACCGCCGATGCTGCAGCTTAGGCTAGACGTACCCATGGCTCATGCCCAAATTTTGGGTGCGGATCGTGACACATTTCAGTGGTGGCCCATGCAGGTCTCAAACTCTAGAAGAGTAAGATTAGGACACAACTAGTGCAGTATCGTAGTATGCTTAGACTTCGAGTACTATTACGAGCATGAGATAAGGTATAGATGAGAGTATGCTCAATAACAACTAGAAAATTTCTAATTTTATATTGCTATTCTGAATAATTACTTCTTTTAAATTTTATTATCCTTCTTCGATGATATCTTATCTTTTGCCTTAATTAATTTCTTTTTTCGATCTGTCTTCAGGATGCCACCGAAGACTAGGTCGCTGAGATTGTGACCCACAACTTTCGAGAGGTCTGCCACCTCTCGACCTGCTACACAGACAGCTGAAGTTGCTTCTCCTACTTTACCTATTCATGTAGGAGTTTCTGCTATTTTTGGGGGTCATCCTCCCCCACCTGTCCAAAGGGTTGTTCTGGCTGTTACGGAGGACCTTCCACTACCACAGATTTTGTTTTTAGGAGGTGTGCCCGCTGATGGGGCACATATGTTCGCATTGATCCAGGGCATGGTGGATGCTCAGAGGACCTCGGCAGAGGCTCAGCGAGTTCAGGCTGAGGCATAGAGGGTAAAGGTCGAGGCACACCAAGCACAGACTGAGCTGATAAGGGAGAGCATGGAGAATGCTCATCGGGTGGCTCTCCAGGTAGTGGAGAGAGTCGCACAACAGCTTCCTGGCCAGCAGCAGTAGCTGCAACAGAGGCCAGGCACTATAGTGGACTCAAGAGGATGATACCTTGGGAGTTCAAGGGCGTTGAGGGGATACTCTATGCTGGGGACTGGCTGGAGAACATAGAGAGAAACTTACTCTTGGCTCAGATTACAGAGAGTCTGCAGATCGAGGCCGCCGGCAGCCAGATATTCAATATCGCGTTGACATGGTATCGTACGGAGCCGAGACTTACTGCTAGAGGACTTACTTGAGAGGCTTTAAAGGAGCTTTTCAAGGAGAAGTTCTTTCCCGATGTGGCCCTAGGAGCCTGGAGAGTCAGTTCTATAACTTGGTCCAAGGGAACATGTCGGTCGACGAGTATGCCGCAGAGTTTTGTCGCTTGGGTCATTTTGCACCGACGATGATTCGGGACCCAGGAGACCGAGCCCGATGTTCAGGAAGGGGCTGATGAGAGAGATCAAATCTCGTACTTCTGGACGTTGTACTGCTACCTTTGAGGGCATTCTAATGGATGTCCAGATTGTTGAGGGTGATTTGGACCTCAGGCCCAAGAGATGACGCGATATTTCTAGAGGAGCGAGTGGTAGCGCGGGACCGGCCAAACGTCCCTACTTTCAATAATAACAGAGGCCGTATATGTACCAGCAGCACCAGGCACCAGCTCGAGGACATATCCAGCAGCAGCCGCAGAGGCAGACCCAGCCCGCTGTCTAGTGTGCGTACTGTGGGAAGGCGAGATACACGAGAGACATCTGCAGGAAGAGGTTGGGTACATGTTTGTCTTGTGGATCGTCAGTGCACTAGTTGAGAGACTGTCCATCTATTCAGACTCGTCCAGGTCAGGGTGGAGCAGCCACTCAGAGGGGGCCCACCAGAACACCTACTGCACCAGGAGGCCAACATAGGGGACCTCCACTTCCGCCATAGTAGAAGAGGTTTTTCCAGCACCAGTAGCAGTAGAGAGGTGCACCCGAGGGACGAGCGTATGCCATGACGATCGAGGAGGCCGAGCCAACAGAAGACGTGATATTAGGTTCAATCATTCTCGATTCTATTCTAGCACTTGCTTTATTTAATTCTGGCACTTCTCATAGTTTTGTATATGTATCTTATGCTCTTAAGCATCATTTAGAGGCGGAACCCTTAGATAGGACTTGCAAGATCACGACTGGCGAAAGCATTATCCTAGTCAGTAATTTTTGCAAGGACCGAAGAGTATCATTGGGAGGCTGAGAGTTGAGTGTGTGCTTACTCGTAATGCCACTTCCGGGATATGATATTGTACTCGAAATGGATTGGTTGAGTAGGCGCCATGCTACTATAGATTATCATGGAGACAGAGTGAGATTTCGACAGCCAGGAGAGCCAGAGTTCGAGGTCGCCAGAGGAGCAGCGGCGCAGAGCAGGGGCACTTTTTGTGGAGCCAGGATGGAGGAACATGAGTTGCCACATCCTTTGATAGCGGAGTTCCTGGATGTCTTTCCAGGGGAGTTGTCAGGTTTGCCGCTAGACAGAGATATCGAGTTCTCTATAGACTTAGTGCCAGGCGCAGAGCCAATATCACAGTATGTCTATAAGGTCAACAATAGTAAACTGGCAAAACTGAAGAAGCAGGTTGATGAGTTGCAGGACAAGGGCTTCATTAAATCTAGTTCATTACCGTAGGGAGCTCCGATATTGTTCGTACTGAAGAAGGATGGGTTGGTACGCATGTGTATCGACTACAGAGCTCTGAATAAGCTCACTCTCAAGAATAAATATCCACTACCGAGGATAGATGATCTCTTTGATCAGTTGAGTGGAGCAAAGGTATTCTCAAAGATAAACTTGAAGTCAGGCTACCATCAGGTGAAAGTAAAGAAAGAAGACATTCCGAAGACAACTTTTTAGACTCGATGTGGCCAGTTTGAGTTCATGGTAATATCGTTTTGGCTGACTAATGCACCAGCAGTATTCATGAAACTGATGAACAAGGTATTCCACCAGTACCTTGACAAGTTCGTGGTGGTGTTCATCGATGATATTCTTGTGTATTCGAAGATACTAGAGGAGCATGAGGAGCACCTGAGGATAGTTTTGGAGACTCTCAGGAAAGAAGAGCTTTACGGAAAGCTTTCGAAGTGCGAGTTCTTCCTTGAAAAGGTTCAATTCCTTGGACATGTGGTGACGGGTGACGAGATCTCAGTTAACCCAAAGAAGATCGATGCAGTGGAGTCATAGGCTACTCCCAGTTCAGTGGCTGACATCAGGAGTTTTCTCGGACTAGCAGGTTACTACAGGGGGTTTGTACAAGACTTCTCCAGGATTGCAAAGCCGATGACTAGGCTGACCAGGAAGGAAGTAGATTTTGTTTGGACAGGCTGTATTTGATGAGATGAAGAAGAGATTGATGACAGCTCCAATATTGACGTTGCCATTGGGGACAGGTGGATTCACTATCTACAGTGATGTTTCAGGAAAGGGTTTGGGTTGCGTTCTTCAGCAGCACAGGAAGGTGATTACCTATGCTTTCAAGCAATTATGTCCTCATGAGAATAACTATCCCACCCACAATTTGGAGTTGGCAGCAGTTATCTTTGCTCTAAAGCTGTGGAAATACTATATGTACGGAGAGCGTGTGGAGATCTTCACAGACCACTAGAGCTTGAAGTACGTGTTTACACAGAAAAAGATGAATATGAGTCAGAGGAGGTAGTTGGAGTTGATGAAGGACTTCGACATTTTATTACAGTACCACCTAGGGAAGGCCAACGTAGTGGCCAATGCCTTGAGCAGGTATCCGATGGCTATGTACTTGACGACATACATACACTTGTTGGCCGATCTTGAGAGCTTGGGAATTGAGATGCTAGTTCCTGGTATCGAGATTCAAATATGGGGATTGCAGATACAGTCCGAG
This sequence comes from Iris macrosiphon, assembly GCA_036927795.1. Taxonomy (NCBI): domain Eukaryota; kingdom Viridiplantae; phylum Streptophyta; class Magnoliopsida; order Asparagales; family Iridaceae; genus Iris; species Iris macrosiphon. The sequence goes on along the minus strand of JAYESA010000007.1, from coordinate 82,609,378 downwards.
CTGATGGACAAAATTAGAGCTACGTAGTATGAAGATGAGGCTCTAAGGAGTATTAGGGCACAAGTTCGGACCGGATTATCAGAGGACTTCACTATTGCTGATGATGAGTCATTACGGCATGGTACTAGGATATGTATGCCGAGCGGGAAGCTGAGTTAGGAGGTTTTACAGGAGGAACATCGCTCTTAGTACTCGATGCATCCAGGTGCCAACAAGATGTTTCGAGACCTGAGGGAGCACGTATGGTGGTATGGTATGAATCGCGAGGTAGCACGCTTTGTATCCCGGTATTTAGTGTGTCAGTAAGTAAAGGCGATAGACAGAGGCCAGGTGGATTGTTTCAGCCTTTACCCATCCCAGAGTGGAAGTGGGAGCACATGACTATGGATTTTGTTTCGGGACTTCCGCGTTCTCCAAGGGGAAAAGATGCAGTTTGGGTTATCATGGACAGGTTGACCAAATCAGCCCACTTCTTACCATTCAAAGTGGGTACATCGACGGAGAAGCTAGCAGAGATGTATGTGCGGCAGATTGTCATATTATATGGGGTTCCTGTGAGCATCGTCTCGGATCGGGATAGTCTTTTCACTTTCCACTTCTGGAGGAGTTTGCAGGCTAGCTTGGGCACCTAGCTCAAGTTTAATACCGCATATCACCCCCAGACAGACGGGCAGTCAGAAAGGACTATTTAAACTCTCGAAGATATGCTACATACTTGTGTTCTAGATCTCCAAGGTTCTTGGGAGGATCATCTACACTTGGTAGAGTTTGCTTACAACAACAGCTAACAGGCCAGTATTGAGATGTCACTATTCGAGGCTCTATATGGACGAAGATATCGCACGCTGTTATCTTGGGATGATATCAGAGAGAGAGCCTTGTTGGGACTAGAAATGGTCGTAGATGCAGCGGAAAAGGTAAAACTCATCAGAGATAGACTTCGAGTAGCGCAGGACAGACAGCGGCATTGGGACGATAGACACCGTAGACCCTTGGAGTTTGAGGTATAGGTTTTATTATATTTGCTTCTGATTATTTTATTTTAGATTGCGTGTTAAGGCTGCATTGTTCTAGGTTAGCAATTTGGTGTTCTTACGGATTTCTCTAACATGGGGCATGATTCGCTTTGGTGGAGGCGAAAAGCTTAGTCCATAGTCCATCGGACCTTTTGGTATTCTTGCGAAGGTCGATGCAGTGGCCTCCATGCTAGACTTGCCACCTGCACTAAAGGTAGTACATGACGTGTTCCACGTGTCACAGCTGAGACGGTATATGGCAGATCCAATTTACGTATTAGATCACTCGAAGATTGAGGTTGGTTCGACTCTCAGTTATCCTGAGCAGCCGGAGAGATTTTGGATCGCAGAGAGAAGGTTTTGCGAAAACAGACTATTTATTTGGTTCGGGTTGCATGGAGACATCACTCTCCAAGAGAGTCAACTTGGAAGAGAAAGGACAAAATTCGCGAGCAGTACCCGTATCTATTCGAGCCTTGAGGTATAGTTATTATTGTTCTGATTATGTTCTTGTACTAGTTTAGTTCAATTTTATGGACGAAATATTTTTTTAGGAGGGTAGACTTGTCACTACCATATTGCAATATATATATATATATATATATATATATATATATATATATATATATATATATATATTATTTTGCAATTACATGATATGTATAATATATTATTATTAATAATAATGATATGGGTTAGTGGACTAGGCTTGATGTGACCATAGACTTTACAATAGACTAGTCATAATTGAACCCACTAATTAATTATTATCCATTTTAAATTAGAATCTAGTTAAACCCCTTACTCAAGATTAAAATCCACTTGTTTGAATAACCCTTCATGACTAACCATAGGGACATTGAGGACCTTGTGCATTAGCCAAGACCTAGGTTTATTTGGCCAGCCCATATAGGGAGAGGGAGCCTCCCTCTAGTTCCTCATAGCTCATGAAGGAAAGCCTAGAAGTAGTTCTTCCCCAAAACCCTTTTTTTCTCCACAAATTTTAGAATTTAAAACCCCAATCCCTCTCATTTTCCTCATCTAAGAAGCATAGAAGCTTAGAGTTCAAGGAGCATTGGAGAAGAAAAGACTTGGCTGGAGAACCCTTGATTTTGCATTGGGAATCCATCTCCCAATAGGTGAAAATCTAAAATCTCTCCTTTAAATTCTATTTTTTATCATTTGTTTGGCTATTAGGAGCCCACCCATGGTTTAGGAGTAGCCATAAGGGGAGAGCATGAGTCTCTATTGGTTTTATGGTGATTTTTTTATGGTGTTGTATGTCAATTTGGGGTTTTGGATATATGAGTGTATTTTTCCCTATTTCTCATAACACTAATCATTATATATATATATATATATATATATATATATATATATATATATATATATATATATATATATATATATATATATATATATATATATCGATGTGTTATTAGTTGTATGATTGGAAGTCTTGGTAAGAGGTTGGATTGTGTATCATGAGTATCCTAGATTAGTGCACACTAGGTAGATTAGTGCACACTAGGTGTTTGTTTAAATGTGTAAGTGTGTATATGTCTATGTATATAAGTGGGTGTTTTGTTAGTGTGTGTGTTGCTTTCAGTGGTAACATTAGACATTAGACATTATATAGTGGTGTAGCAATGTGTGCTTAGGTGAGGGATTCCTTAGAGCAGGCAGCACAATAATTTTAGAAGTATCTTGCAAGTGTGCGAGTGAGTGTGGGAGTGAACTAAGCAGAAGATTTTGGGAGCTTGAGTGGTAGCAATAGATGCTTATACAGTATCAGTGTGCATTGAATCTAAAAACCTTTTGTATCAGAGCCAAGTATTCCAGTGCACACAAACTTGGGTACACTGTAGTGGGCTCGAGTTGCTAAAAACATAAGACTTGCATGAGCAGACTTGTGTACACATATTTAACTGCAATTGGGGGATTTGTGTATAGGTAAGTATCTAGTGGTAGGCTTTAGTTGAGGTATTATACATCTGCGGATCCTTGTGTGTGTATATGTGTGTGGTAGTTGATTAGTTAGAGTGTTAAGTGAGTTAGAGTTAGAAGTAAATAGTGGGGTGTACAATGGGCATATGTTTATATATGCAACATGTTAAGAAAGAGGGGTTTACCTGGAGTTGAGCAGTAGGGTGAGCTTGTGCACAGATGCAGGGTGTGTGTGTGTGTGTGTCTGAGAGTTATATGTGAATTTGTGTCTATGAGGTATAGTGCAATCTAGTACCCGAGTGTTAGTACATGTGTGCATAGAATATCGATATATGTATGTGCTATAGTCGGGTCCTTGGTGTTAGAGTGTGTCTTTCGGGCAGGCATTAAGGCAAGTCTAATGTGCAGGCCTGTATATAGTAGAGGGTTTTGGTAGTATGTTAGTGTGTTTAAGTGTGTGAGGGTAGCTTAGTGAGTGCAAGTGTGTGTCTGTGATAAGTGTTGAGAGAGTACTAGTGTAATGGGTGAGGGTAGGATATGAAGTATATGGGTAATACTAGTGTATCCTAGCTAGAGTAAGGTAGTGTAGTATTTGAGGTAATGGGTTAGAGTAGGGTACAATGAGATAGATACCAAGTGTCCTTGAGTGAGTGTAAGTGCTAGATATTAGCAATAAGGTAATGTATTAAAACTAGTGTAAAGTATGGGTAAGTTATGGATAAGTAAGTGAGGTTAAGGTAATCGAGTATTAGAGATGGGAATTAGGTATGTGCCAGGATACCAAGTTGTTGGGCTAAGGTAATTATTGGTAATGAGTTATGTCAAGAGTATATGTTAGCCAAGGTATTAATACTAAGGTAAATACCAATATCCTTGATACTAGATATTGATATATTAATTAGGTCCATATTTGAGATACCAACTAGATAAATACCAAATGAACATATAATTGGACCTAGAATAGCTTAGAAGCCTAGAAACCTAGAAAATAGAATTGTTTCTAGTTAAAACATATATTGATGTGATTATTTCATGTTTAGGTCACTTTGACTCCAGTTTGGACCTTGATCCTCATTCCTTGCTCAGGAATATATGAGAGTACATTCTCTGACAGTTATTATTATGTTGATTATTACTATGATTCTAGTTGTAGTGTATACTTGATTCCGACACAGCGGATACACGGGCTAGTATCAAAGATACCTGTCATGAGGAGTCGTGATTGGAATCTATCGTACTAGCTGGGGACGGGGAAATATTAGCAAGATTACGTGATCATACCCCACTTTACTTGCATCATAGCTCACCCTACATATCATGTAGGGTGTAGCCTGTAAACTCCCTCACCCAAAATAGGTACTTTGTGTATATTTTATATTATTATATTTATTATATATGTTGAATTTATTTAGAATATGCTCTTAGTTAATTAGAAAATAAATTTCTTGATATATTTACTTATATAAATATTCATTTAGAATTATTTTAGGTTATTTTAGATTTTTGGAGATTTTTCTAGAATTTTTGGTAATTAAAACTTAGAAAACATAAATTTTTAGGACTTCTATGATTTACTATACGACCATACTTGCATGTCGTTCCTACCAAATATTTATTTTAGTTTAAAATATTTAATTATATTTTTTTGTAATTTATTTAGAATTTTAAGAAATTTATTTAGATTTTAAAATTATTTAGGATTTATTTGGATATATATAGTCTTAATATTAGATAGATACTAATTTAGTGTTAATAGATATTAATAAGATTTTATAAATTATTTGTATTATCTTTAATTATATTTAAGATTATAAATTATTGAGATAAATTCAAACTCTATTTTAAATTAATTCAAATCCTGAACCTACTAGGAAATCAACTTCATGCATATCCTATCATTATTTAAATTCATCATAATCCTATCCAAATTAACCAATCCTATTCGTATTTAATTAAGTAGTGTCCACCATTATAAATACCTCATCTTTTATATTTTTCTTTCCCAAATTTCTCTCTTTTTCATCCAAAAAATAGTCAAAATTCGTCATAAATTCAGCCTCATTTTCTACTAGTTATGACGAATTAAAAGACGATATCTCCTAGCTCCGGACTCCAAACATGCTCCAGTTTTTTTTGTTAGAACGATAATGAGGTTAGCTTTCTGATGATATAAATTGTTTTTCTAAATTATTAGTATAAAATTCTGGAAAATTTGTAGAGCACAGCATGTCCAAAAATAGATGTGTTTCGATGTTTTTGCGATTTCGGGAGAACTAGGAATCAGAATCACGAACCGTTTAAAGTTTCGGAAAGATAATGTCGAGATCATCGACATATATTTTTCTCAGAATTTATTTCAAAGTATTTACATACTGTTAAATCTGTAGAACTTCTAGGTTAGAATTTAACCATCGGTGCACAATACAAAATTTGTATATGCCATAATTCCCAAACGAATTTGAATTCAGACGAGCCGTAAATTCCAGTATATTTTTGATGCTGAAATCTACAGGAAATCATACATGAAAGTCGAGTTTGTATCGGTTGACTTTTTGGTCAACAGATCGCCTCGATTTGCGTGCCATGAGTCTCGAGTTGATAAAATTCAGTTTCTTTGGACAAAATTTAGGAATTAACATAAAAATCAGAATAATAAGATTAAAATAGGATTTTAGAGTAATTATTCCAGAATTAAATAAATTAAAATAAATTAATGGTTATATTATTATATAGTTATATGAATATATATGTAAGTAAATGCTAATTGATAATTATGACTAAATATTCAGACTGTATGACCCTAGGACATCGTGGACTATCCCATACTGACCTTGACCATGTTGACCCTAAGAACTTGTGAATTTGTCTGCCTTGCGTACACTAACGTACTGGCATAGACACCTGCCAGTTGACTGACTAATTTCGTACAATACTTGAAGACGCGACACCCACGTAATTCAATACGTAATTGACCGTGTTAGATGACTAGTGTTACCCCTAGTATACCCCCTAATTCCAGTGTAAATGTGGTTGAGTATGTGCTAGTGTAATGACTAATAATTCTATTATATTATATTATATTTATGTGTACATAGGATATTGGATTGTTCTGCGCGATTTCTGGAGCAGGTTATTGGTACATTGCAGCTTCCTTGCCAGGTAAGTATACCTTGCCATTGTACTGCTATTTTTATCCCATATGTTGCATGCATCTTTATTTTCTGTCTTTTTATATATTTTAACTGTTATATAAAATGCGCGCGACGGTGTCGTCGTGGTATGTTTTTATTTATGTATTTGCATTGACCCTGTTTATGAGACCACCCCATCATCATGCAGCATCTTTAGGTTCATTGGCCGTGACACAGTTGTTACACGAGTTGTGAGTCTCATGTAGATCACGGACTTGCGTGCAGGTTGGCCTCCTGTACGTGTGGGCCGTGCGTTAGGAATAACTGCTGTTAGAAACTTTGCATGCTAGTAGACTTGGCAGTTATTAGAGGTATTATCGTGTCATGGATGTGACATGCTTAGAGCATGGGGTGGGGAGAACAACAAGTAAGGCGTGTGGGCTCCGTTGCACTTTCCTTGTGTAACCCGTACGCTCCGCCGGAGATCCGCGGTCATGATGACCCCTATATATACTACTTGGCGGGCCTCCGGTGTTCGAAAGACGCCGTGCCTTTGTAGGCCCCTGGATCTCCAAGAGAACTATGCCAATTCCATTTTAGCCAGATAGCCCACGCGTTGGGAAAGTTGTTCTTAAACTGCATTAACTTTAGACGGTTAGGCGACCCATTGGATAATTATTTCAGTACTTTATTGGCATGTGTTTAAGTATTTTTTATGTCCCTCTGAGGACCTGGTCCGCTGCCAGGTGTATCTTTTCTTGAGTATTTGCAGGAGCACAGATTTGGATGGTTACATGTGATCCGAGGATATCTTCTCTTCGAGCTGTGATGGATAGCTGGTATTCTTATATTGTGTTGTGGTGTTGTACTCATATTGTATTTGCTCTTATATTCGAGTTAGTAGTGGATTTGTTTCCATCCAACTATCATCCTTAGATACTTCTTATTGAGATCTAGTTTCATAGATACTGGTTATTTATTTCTATATAATTTTCATGGATGAGATCTAGATTATACCCTGTGACTTGTGACATATGTTTATACCACTTGTGGATTGATATTCATATTACAGCGTACGTATGGATTTGGTTTCCATATATTGGAGTTGCCATATCCATGCGGCTGGCATGCTTACGTGTTCCTAGTCCTACGTATTTGGGACTGGGGCGTGACATATTTTTGTGGTGGCCCATGCAGGTCGAGAGCATATTGTCTCGGTTACGTTACTGTACCGAACAAGCCTGCACATAGGACTAGAGTATAGGATCTCATCCACAATTGACTATGATTCACCTTCCTCCTCTATGATCTATTCGAACAATTGTATCATGCTTGATTCCTGTACTTCCCTAATAAGTTTCTTAAGTATATATGGCCTTCTGCTAGAATATAGGAACCCCTGTTATTAGGATAATAATTAGAGTAGCACACCTATTAAGAATACAACGAGAATATAGACACACCACTAAGTTTAGAATATCTGGTGAACCCTAGAATTCCTTATCTTTAGAATTGATTTACCATTACCCCCTGATGTATTATGAAGACTTGAGAGTAGTATAGATACTACTAGAGTTAGTTAGAAGTTTTACCATAATGTTTGACCCTAGTATTGAGGAACCAATGGAGAACCAATATTGAACATTAGGACTGAACCTAACCCTCATAATTGGATAGTATTAGAGAACTATAAAACTTATGTCATTGTCTTGTTATTAGTAGACAGCACCCTAGGAAGCCTAGAGGAATGTAATCAACACTTTCCCTTGATCATACCCCGAACATGGCAACTAGCATGCCACCCCCTTAGAGAACCATGATGCTATCTAGAGCCCTCTATTTTTGATTTCATAACTTGTCCCCCTGCAACCTTAGCGTTCGCTAATTGTGTGACGACTAAATTATGATTCTTCTTTCTTCATCATTTAACTCGTGCCACATAACTCGTATGATTGAAGGCCAAGTAATCTTATTCTATGTTAGGACATGTAGTTTGCTAGGGTATAGCTTGATAATTTGAACTTTGAATTTTGTGCGTGATAGTTGGGATTTGATAGTTTGCGTAGTTCCCTTAGGTTGTGACCTAATGATTATCCCTTAGCTTTAAATCACGAAATTTGTACCCATAGCTCGATACGAGTTAAATCCCTTTCCCCTTAACGGCTAGTAACTCTTCTATCCCTACGATTGACACATGTTCTATGAGCACTTGACCCTTACCTATATAATGCAATAGGAGACCCCAATAAGAGTTTCTGTTCTATGTACATGTGCAAGGTTATTTTTGTAGGTATCCTTAAGGCAATACAATAGTAGTTAAATTATTTTAAGTTGGATAGTATACCTCACCACCTAGTATCACGTAGTCCCTGTGATCCATTGATGAAGTGTAACTGAATGACATTAATTGTATGCTAGCAAAGACGACAGTATTTATTCAGACGATAGAATTTAGAGGTCCATGTCCATATTGGTCGACTAGCGACTTAGACAAGGAATTAGTATGACAACTGTAGAGATTGTGTAGTCTTTCATTATTATTGCTTATTTTGCTTTTGTTTTTGTGAATTTGAATTGTTATGAACCTTCTTTCATCATAATCTAGCGTATTCATATTTGCTGTACTACCTTGACTTATGCTACTATTATAGCCTAGTTTTTGCAAGCTTATTCTTTATCGAGCTTGTTCATGACATACGTATTATTGGGGGCCCACAATAATACATTTCAGAATCAGTGTATTAGGGTCTAGCTAACCTTAGTGCGCTTGGTTCGTCCTTCGCATAACTACTTTACGTGGATTGAGATATGTAGTGATTAGTAGACGAATATACTTACCCTCTAGATACGACAAAGCATATCATATCAAGTACATAACTGTACCGATGTGAGCATGCGAATAGGAAATTACCAAATTAAGATTTCAATCCACAACTGTCTTGACAATTCCCATTTGAATTCTTTAAACCCTTTGATTCCCATACTTCCATTCTATTACCCCTCCTTGAACTCTTTTCCGTTGCTTTCCGTCTTCCCTTGTTTCGGAAAGACGAAATCTCGTGCTTGGATATAAGTGATACACGGATAGTACAAGATATACCCCATAGGCCAATCACATTATTTGGTGACTATCTTTCATAATTGATTAAGGGCATATCACATATGATATAGTTGGTGTTAAAGTTTTGAGGATTGAATGACATAAGAAAATAAATTGAGGAATATTTTTCTTAAGTGTAAGAGCCTTATGTGATAGATGGGTAAATTCTAAGTTGGGTAGAAATTGCAGTATTAAACTTGAGGAGAATTCTTTTAGATTGTGATCAAGTAGGATTAAATTGAGAGATTAAGTCCTTTTAAATGTGAAGAATTTTAAAAGAGGGATTAAGATAATGAGGATTTAATGAATTTTAAAAATCTTGATATTGAGGACCCAATATTTATACTTTGAGCACATGATTTAAATTTTGAATATTGAAGGATGAATCATCGATTTAAATTTTGAGAATAAATATAGAATTTTAGACTTGAATAATTGGTTAATTAGATTTAAATTTTATAATTTGATGATTTGAATTAAAAGTTTAATTTTGATTGTTGGGTCACCTATTTGAAATATTGAGGATGTAAATTGAGTTTAAATATTTGAATAGTATAAAATTCTTAGGTTAAGAATAGGAATAAGATTTGATTAGAATTGTTTATTGTTCAAAGTCTAGAGGAGATTATGATAGTTGAAAATTATGATATAAATTTTGATGTGGGATGTCATATAGACTTGAGTCAGATTTGGATGTGATTATTTAAAAATCGAGAAGAGATTACGACAGGTTGAATTTTGATTTAAACAGTGGTTATATTAATTTTGAAGTGATCGCGATAGATTCGAATAGATTTTGTTATTTAAATTTTTGGAAGAGATTGCGATTGACATACCTTATGTACGAATGTGAAGGATTTAACAAATTATGTCTTATTTTAATTTCGAGGACGAAATTATTTTAAGTTGGGTAGATTGTAAACTCCCTCACCCAAAATAGGTACTTTGTGTATATTTTATATTATTATATTTATTATATATGTTGAATTTATTTAGAATATGCTCTTAGTTAATTAGAAAATAAATTTCTTAATATATTTACTTATATAAATATTCATTTAGAATTATTTTAGGTTATTTTAGATTTTTGGAGATTTTTCTAGAATTTTTGGTAATTAAAACTTAGAAAACATAAATTTCTAGGACTTCTATGATTTACTATACGACCATACTTGCATGTCGTTCCTACCAAATATTTATTTTAGTTTAAAATATTTAATTATATTTTTTTGTAATTTATTTAGAATTTTAAGAAATTTATTTAGATTTTAAAATTATTTAGGATTTATTTGGATATATATAGTCTTAATATTAGATAGATACTAATTTAGTGTTAATAGATATTAATAAGATTTTATAAATTATTTGTATTATCTTTAATTATATTTAAGATTATAAATTATTGAGATAAATTCAAACTCTATTTTAAATTAATTCAAATCCTGAACCTACTAGGAAATCAACTTCATGCATATCCTATCCTTATTTAAATTCATCATAATCCTATCCAAATTAACCAATCCTATTCGTATTTAATTAAGTAGTGTCCACCATTATAAATACCTCATCTTTTATATTTTTCTTTCCCAAATTTCTCTCTTTTTCGTCCAAAAAATAGTCAAAATTCGTCATAAATTCAGCCTCATTTTCTACTAGTTATGACGAATTAAAAAGACGATATCTCCTAGCTCCGGACTCCAAACACGCTCCAGTTTTTTTTGTTAGAACGATAATGAGGTTAGATTTCTGATGATATAAATTGTTTTTCTAAATTATTAGTATTAAATTCTAGAAAATTTGTAGAGCACAGCATGTCCAAAAATAGACGTATTTTGATGTTTTCGCGATTTCGGGAGAACTAGGAATCAGAATCACGAACCGTTTAAAGTTTCGGAAAGATAATGTCGAGATCATCGACATATATTTTTACTAGAATTTATTTCGAAGTATTTACATACCGTTAATTCTGTAGAACTTCTAGGTTAGAATTTAACCATCGGTGCACAATACAAAATTTGTATATGCCATAATTCTCAAACGAATTTGAATTCAGACGAGCCGTAAATTCCAGTATGTTTTTGATGCTGAAATCTATAGAAAATAATACATGAAAGTCGAGTTTGTATCGGTTGACTTTTTGGTCAACAGATCGCCTCGATTTGCGTGCCATGAGTCTCGAGTTGATAAAATTCAGTTTCTTTGCACAAAATTTAGGAATTAACATAAAAATCAGAATAATAAGATTAAAATAGGATTTTAGAGTAATTATTCCAGAATTAAATAAATTAAAATAAATTAATGGTTATATTATTATATAGTTATATGAATATATATGTAAGTAAATGCTAATTGATAATTATGACTAAATATTCAGACTGTATGACCCTAGGACATCGTGGACTATCCCATACTGACCTTGACCATGTTGACCCTAAGAACTTGTGAATTTGTCTGCCTTGCGTACACTAACGTACTGGCATAGACACCTGCCAGTTGACTGACTAATTTCGTACAATACTTGAAGACGCGACACCCACGTAATTCAATGCGTAATTGACCGTGTTAGATGACTAGTGTTACCCCTAGTATACCCCCTGATTCTAGTGTAAATGTGGTTGAGTATGTGCTAGTGTAATGACTAATGATTATATTATATTATATTTATGTGTACATAGGATATTGGATTGTTCTGCGCGATTTCTGGAGCAGGTTATTGGTACATTGCAGCTTCCTTGCCAGGCAAGTATACCTTGCCATTGTACTGTTATTTTTATCCCATATGTTGCATGCATCTTTATTTTCTGTCTTTTCATATATTTTAACTGTTATATAAAATGCGCGCGACGGTGTCGTCGCGGTATGTTTTTATTTATGTATTTGTATTGACCCTGTTTATGAGACCACCCCATCATCATGTAGCATCTTTAGGTTCATTGGCCGTGACACAGTTGTTACACGAGTTGTGAGTCTCATGTAGATCACGGACTTGCGTGCAGATTGGCCTCTTGTACGTGTGGGCCGTGCGTTAGGAATAACTGCTGTTAGAAACTTTGCATGCTAGTAGACTTGGCAGTTATTAGAGGTATTATCGTGTCATGGATGTGACATGCTTAGAGCATGGGGTGGGGAGAACAACAAGTAAGGCGTGTGGGCTCCGTTGCACTTTCTTTGTGTAACCCGTACGCTCCGCCGGAGATGCGCGGTCATGATGACCCCTATATATACTACTTGGCGGGCCTCCGGTGTTCGAAAGACGCCGTGCCTTTGTAGGCCCCTGGATCTCCAAGAGAACTATGCCAATTCCATTTTAGCCAGATAGCCCATGCGTTGGGAAAGTTGTTCTTAAACTGCATTAACTTTAGACGGTTAGGCGACCCATTGGATATTTATTTCAGTACTTTATTGGCATGTGTTTAAGTATCTTGTTATGTCCCTCTGAGGACCTGGTCCACTGCCAGGTGTATCTTTTCTTGAGTATTTGCAGGAGCGCAGATTTGGATGGTTACATATGATCTGAGGATATCTTCTCTTCGAGCTATGATGGATAGCTGGTATTCTTATATTGTGTTGTGGTGTTGTACTCATATTGTATTTGCTCTTATATTCGAGTTGGTAGTGGATTTGTTTCCATCCAACTATCATCCTTAGATACTTCTTATTGAGATCTAGTTTCATAGATACTGGTTATTTATTTCTATATGATTTTCATGGATGAGATCTAGATTATACCCTGTGACTTGTGACATATGTTTATACCACTTGTGGATTGATATTCATATTACAGCGTACGTATGGATTTGGTTTCCATATATTGGAGTTGCCATATCCATGCGGCTGGCATGCTTACGTGTTCCTAGTCCTACGTATTTGGGACTGGGGCGTGACATAGCCTGATCATTTACATGCCTCATAGCCTGCTATATATGATTAGCCTCACTATTGCTCGCATCATAGTTAACTAGATAGTTAGCCTCACCTCACATGTATCATAGTCAATTATATATAACAAGCCTGATTCAGTCCCAGGCCGATCATATAGCAAACTGATTTTTCACAACACTTAGTTAGAATTCCTATTCTTTTATTCCAGTTCATTTCATTTATAGTATTCACATATATCTGTTCATTGCTAGTTTGTTCTATATGCTGGTTACATGTCTCTCCAGTATTCCTTATTTTTCAGTATTTCGTTATCATGTATATTTCTTACACTGTTTTATAGTTTTTGTCAATATAATTGAAATTGCTGTTAGTGTTTGTGCTTCTCTCCAATCCTGACTGGATAACATTTTCAGAGGATCTCGAGAATTTCTGCCCTACCTACTATGGTCCAGGAGTAGATGGTGATTATATTCCGGAGATTCCAGAGGAGCCACTCTCCTTAGAGGAGATACCACCCGCAGTCGTTTAGACAACATTTAGCCTAGTTATTATGTATTGGGTTGTTCTAAACTTTGAGACATGAGTTATATTATGTTGAGACTATTTATGTTGGAATAGCTAGACTATAGACTTCTATTGTTATTTGAGTTAAGTTCTAGACTTATGTCAGAACTTCTTATATCTTTCATATCTCACCATGCCATTTACTTTCTTATAGTTATTGTGATTGAGTACCTTATGAATTGATGATCATATGTATATTCATTGTCCTCCTTATGGAGTTGAGATCATTGAAAGGTTATTTTGTGAGTTGGGATTGGTAGTATTGAGACATAGACAACATTCTACCGTCGATACTGTGGCTTAGGTGGACGTACCCATGGCTCATGTCCAAATTTTGGGTGCGGGTAGTGACATTTGGGACCGTCGGCTAGGGTTTTGAGACTCGACTCCTCTCAAATTCTTGAGTTTTCTGCTCTGGAACTATAGTGCTAGGGTTTCTTGCAGTGGTACTGGATTTGGGGGAGGGTCAGGGCTGTCGATGTCGCTGCTGTAGTTTCTTCTCTACAACGGAAAGGTATATCGCTGGTAAAGATATTGAAATCCCTATTTCTACTAGTTTTATAATTTTATACTGTGTATTTTGGCAATCCCATATGCATGGTTGAATCTCGTCCATGGCCACTATCTTATTCGGACAAAAACTTATGCTGGCCATGACCACTTTGGTTACTATACATTGATAGATTCATATTTGGTGCTTTCTTCCACTATTGCATATTTTTTCACTTCAATATTGTATGTTTGATCTTCATCTGGTAGTTGGCACGGACATGACGCAGACACGAGGACTGCGGATGCCGGCTCGAACGGTCGGGGAGTACAGAAAAGCAAGGTACTTTCCTTTAATTTCTCTTATTAGATTTGTTGTGTTTTTTTTTTTTTTTTTTGCTTCTAGGAATGCTGATTTGTTGTTCAATTTGGTGAACCTGTCGTGGTCCAAGAGCTTGGATAGAAAATGTTATTTTAGAGGGCTGGCTGAAACCATGTATATATGATATGGCTGTACATATCAGAATCCATTGAGCCGGATCAAACATAACTAATATCAACTGTATAGGCATTAGTAACCATAATTGTGTTGGTTTTGACGAGTTATATCACAAATAGCATTGAGACGAGATGTAAGGGCATGCTTTGTACAAGTTCAAAAATGTTTTTGTGTAGTGTTTGACTCATTACTATTCAAAATTGTTTTGCTAATCAGGTTTTGTGCAGGTTCAATGCTAAATTGAGTTGGACTTATTTTTGAGATGCAAATTTGAAACTGGTATTTGAAAACGACACTTAAAAATTGTAGTCATATTTGAAGTTACAAAATGTTTGAGAGTTAATTTGGTAGGCATGTTCTGTATGTTACAAAACGTACTTAAAAATTGTAGTCATATTTGAAGTTACAAAATGTTTGAGAGTTAATTTGGTAGGCATGTTCTGTATGTTACAAAACGTTTAAAAGTTACAAAATGTTCAATCTATATACTTTACCTGCATGATCTGATTGTCCTGTATAACAAACAAAGCAGAGTTTAGTTGCTACTAGCAGAGAGGCCCAAGAGGTATATTGCTTCCGAAGTTCCCATGCAGTTAAAAGTTCTTTGATTGCTTCCATTATATCGAGAAACCTCAGCATCTTTCCCTTTAACTTTAATTTTTGTGAATGTCAGACCTTTGTTTCTCATCTTGCTGCACCATCTAATTTGTGTTCCCATTGGTTTGTTCTTTATTTATGTTCATTATCTGGTTTATTTGAACTAGCATTTATGCTTGCATGATGCAATGTTATGTAGATGTTTGTTAGTGTGCACTGGTTAGTACCAGCCTCTCCACTTTCTACCTATAGGAAATATCAGAAAACACTAGACTATCAAGTAATATATACATACACGTAGTACGTCCCGTGTGAAATTGAATACTGTGATTCTTTATCCCTTCCTTAATTTCCTTGCTTGATAGAGACTAGTTTGTACCGGCTTTGCCCATCAGGATAATTCTTTCTGAAGCAACATAAGTTAGTCCATAGCTTTAAGATCCAGATAAACGAGTTTTTGTCAAAGATAGATAGGTAAAACAGTGGATATATATCAAGCTTATCTCAACTAACACTGATATATATTAAATAAATTTGGGGTAGTTCTTTCGGTAGCAACAGAGGTTAGTTCATAGCTTTAAGACTCAGAGAAAAGAGTTCTCATTAAAAGATAGGTTAAACAATGGATAACTCTCCAAATTATCTTAACTAATACAATAGTTTTCTCATGTTTCCAAGATTTTATCATCGTCCTTTGCATTTTTGCTTGATCCCAGGTTGGCTTCTCTTGCTGACTGGACTTAAATAGTGTTTGTTGCGTTGGACTCAAGAAAGGAAGCTCAATTAAAGCTAGAATTCTTCTTGGTTCTTACTGAGGCTTCCATCTCTAATATCATGTGATCTAGCCTATCAAGCTTCAAGCTCTAATACTCTGTTATAGTCTGGCACCCAAGCTTTACTGTAGCTACCTATAGCTGCCTGGAGTTGTCTATACACTGCCTTGTATCACTACTACCTACTGCACACTACTACATAAGACCTTCACATTGATTTGTTGATACAATAGTATTCTAAAACTGATATTGAGCGGATACTGTAGCTAACTACAACTATGAATAGCTAATTAGCCAAATGATATTGTAGATAACTGCACTAGGAATAGCTCTGATACTTTATGAATCCTAATGTTTCCTTGACGAACAATTTGTAGAAGTAGTTTAAGTAATTTGACCTTTATAGATGCCAACAATGTGCAATCAGGGAATGCATATGGATGCGTCAGGATTCATTTGATAGTATACCTTACAAATTTACTCTTGGAGACTTGTCTTTCTGCATTTTATTGTCCATGCACGGAGTGCACTAGGGAAGATATAAAAGAAATTAATAGGATACTAGAATCATTCTCTTGCTTGGCCAGTGAAACACTAGGAAAGATAAATTCATCCCATAACTTAATATAACCAATCCTTAGAAATATTAAAGTAAAGGTAGTTGTAGGGCCTAGTTTATAAAATTATATTCATTCAAATCTTCAACAATGCGTATTGAATATATTATATTATAAAGTATCTTGTTGAAGAAGCAATACCTTGCATAAGCGGACATATTCAGTTGTTCGTAAACCAGAAGAAGTTATGCCATGGCATGGTAAAGCTTCTTTCAATCCGATTAAATGTCAGAGTGATCAGTGACTCTCGGGAGTTTGGATACAAAGGATAGGGTTTTCCGCAACTCCTAAATTGATTTCCTCATATGGAAGGCTGCAAATACTGGCCTCGTAAAGTTACATGTAAAGTATTATATTCCATGAATTTTAAATTGCTGATTTTGAACATGTTAGGTCTAAATTAGTTTAGGTTAGGTCTTGGTAACAAACCTATTTGGTAATGACAATACCAACCTATTTTATTTGGATGTGCCTATTATAAATATATTTCATTTGGTAATATATTATCCTATCTAGCATTTAACATTTTTTTCCTGTCTAGTATTTAACATGTAAATCATGTATTATACTTTAAATTTGCTATTTCAGTTTAGTTTAATCATTGGCTATGTAAGGCTGATTATTGGCAGAGTGTCCAGACTATTGCATACTATCCTCGACTGAAGCTCTATCTAATATCTGTTGAAAAACTCATTTCTTAATGTATCTTTTCTTATAGGACCGGTCTGCAAAATTATGATTGTACATCTTAAAAACCTTCTCGTTACAAGCATAAGACCCATAAGTTATAATACTGAGTGAATCTTAAAGTTTCTGTTCCTATTTGTTTTTCTTTTATTGTCAAACTTTTGGTAAAGGAATGGTTTTGTGCTGCTAGATTATCAAATAGTTAACTTTCATGTGCTTATTTTAACTTTTCTATATAGAGTTACTGATGAGTTATCTAAGGATAGAATTGTATCAACCTTTATGGATATGGGTTTCCTTGTCGAGGAGGCATCTTCAGTAATTGACAAATGCGGTATGTTATTGCTTCTAGAATATTAGTTAATGCTCAGCTGTATTAGAATTTTCCTTAATATTTGAGCTTCAGTGTATCAAAGGGGTTAATTATATGCTTTATATATTGATATATACAAAATTTCTTAAAGATAGAGGTTATTGTAAATGTTGTCCACATGTTGTGTATCTACTGTTGAAAGCATTATACTACATAATGCATTCCAATTTTTAACACTTTCTAGCTAATAAAAAGTCATTTAGACTTATTTCATGGTTTGTCCCTACTATCTTTTAATTTTACTCACACATTTCTTTCTATAGAACTCTCTGCAACATTTTAAAAACAAAAAATAATCCTTCCAGACAAATATTATTATATAATTTTTATGGCGTGGTATTAGTTTTTACCAGCATGCTTGTTGTGGTTGGGAGAATTTTTACTTACAGAATTAAAGCAGGATGGTTCAATGGGCAAAGTGATTTGGGAGTGAGCATGCTGTGGTTGGGAGAATTTTTACTTACAGAATTAAAGCAGGATGGTTCAATGGGCAAAGTGACTTGGGAGTGTTTTGGTACTGTAAATTACCCTTTTGAAAGAAAACTTCTAGCTTTAAAACTAGCCAAGCTATATGACCGACTATGTTTGATAGTTTGTAAAGTTGAGTAACCAAGAAGCAACATGTCCAAAACTTAGAGTAGCTGAAATGAGAATGTTAAAATGGTTGGCGATACAGTAAAATATGGATAATGAATGACGGCATTTCGTGGAAATTTTATATTCATATCAAGTATCAACTACTATATTTTGTTCTTCCCTACAAGTATCATCGCTGGTTGCATTCATGGAGTCCTTATGAGGCCACTACTTGGCAAGGTTGGCCTGGTTCCCTCTAGCTCAAAGGTATTTTAATTTTAATATTACTTTCAGTAAGCTTATTATATATGCTACTTGGGAAGACTATATGATGAATTCAATATAGTAATGATTGGTTAGCCTATAGTTGCTAATAACCGTCAAGAAAAGCTATTTTTCTTGTAGTGAAGTATTGGTTAAGTTTCAACAGAAAATTGCTGATACGAGCCGATACTAATAAATTTTCTTTGCATGAAGCCTTATGGAAAGTTGCTTTATTAAAAAAAAAATTATTGAGATTTGTAAACTAATGTATGTGGCACTTACAATTGATTTAGTACTAAGTATTCTAATTCAGGTCGGACCTATACCCATTGATGCTGGTATTGGTAAGAAGTAGCCATGGAGATAGAAAATGTAATTAGATTTGGTATTTTTGTTTATATAGGTACCGTACTTTATATCTACTGATATGATACATATGGTAATTATGGAACTTATAATTGGCCTATGTTTTCTCTTCCCTTACCCCTAGATGATACTAAATCAATTGATCCTTCACATTCATTTCACCGGCTAATGCTCATATGGAAGGCCTAATACTCAGCGGTACAAAATCTAACATTGCTATCATAAGTTGCTACTTATGTTTGAGTCTTGTTTGTTGTGATAACCAGTAAATAGCTGAAACAACGATCAAAAGCTTATGCTAACATAAATTCTAGGATGTACTAGTTTCCTGCTCATACCTTTTGTGCTTTCATTTGCGAAGCTGTACTTGGTGGGGGTAATCTCATTGACATAGTTCCTGTCCTTTTTTCCACCCTTACCACAATTCTTTCGTATTTGGATTTATACGGGGACCAAAGTTCAATGTTATAAGCTCTTTTTTTTGTTAAAGATAGTAACTTGTTAATGGAATTAGACTGCATATGATTTTACAATGGTTTAAATTGGTCCAAATCAAATAGTTTATTATTTGATTACTACACAATGTTATACATATTTGGCATTCAAACACCTTGTCAGCAAGTGATGGGCGCTTGCTCTCTACCATCAGTTGGAAAACATAAATCATAAGGTCACTATTTATTTACTTCAGTTATCCACTAGAGGAAAAGTTAATTTTCTTTTTCCTTCATTACAAACTGCATAATGTGACCACCTTTCTTGGCCGTTTCTTGCCTCCCAACCAGCCTGGGTACACATATGATACTTTTAGTACTTTCTAATTTTATAGTTGATGTGTTGTAAACTCTAATTCGTGTTACTAGTTCTTGATTAAAATTTGTAAGGAGGTCCCAATTTAAGCTTTAGTATATACTGATGGTTTGACTTCTTTTTTAAATGAGATTAGTAAGTTAAGGTATATGATATTTTATTTCTTTTTTACTCAGTGGTGAAGCATAAGTCGTTGATGTAGGTTTATCTCTTAATGAGAGCCCCAAAAGATCAGATGGTGAAGTTGATGGTGGTAGTGACCAATCTGGAACTCAAACGAAGTAGACCGGAGCTTCTAGCCGGTAGAGATCTTTAGGAGGCCACAGAGCCTCTGACTCTGGTAATGTAGGGTTTCTAAGAGAGAACTTTACTTATCAGGATAAAGAAGCTATATCTGGTGGCTAAGGTAGAGAGCACTATATTTGAAAAGGGGTAAACAAATTGATATTTCCTCTACTGAGTTTGTGGAGACCAATTTGGCTTGTGATACTGGAAATGCATTTTCCCAAAGTAATAATTATCATTCTGAAGGACTAAAAAAAGACCATCTTCACAACGAAGATAAATTGCAAAATATACAACATCCAAATGGGTCTAGTCAACAAAAATCGGGTAAAAGCTCTTCTTTGTGTTCCAGGGAGAGAAATAAAAGTTATAATACTAATGCTGACAGACTTCAGGCAATGTGATATTCATAGAAGTTAATTTTGATGTTCTCAAAATTCAGTCTTTCACACATCAAGAGACTGATACTTTTGACAATAAACTATTATATGAGATTCAAATAATGGTCTAGCATCAATATGATACCAATATTTTTGCAACACTAACTTCCAATTTTTTCATACTGTTGACACTTTCTTCTTGATAATTTTAAATATTGAAATGACATGTTTTTATGTGTAGCATTTCTTTATCAATATACATGTATAACTTTGGATAAAATATTGACTTGATCTGCGATTCTCTATTGGTTTTCATTTGACAAATTGAAATCTTGATCAATTACCTTTTATATTATATATATATTCTATTTTTGCCATTTTTCTTGGAGTCTCTGAATTTGAAGCATTCTTTGTTTCTGTTTATATGCAATTGCATCCTCTCTTTGTTTGAGTTTGAACTAGTGGTAACCTAAACTTATACATGCTGTAGTGGAACAAATGGTGAGCCATTTCAAGAGGGGGTGTCACCCTCACATTTTCAATCAAGGGTAGTTTGGTAATTGACATGGGTATTTTTATTTTAGGATTGATTGTATTTTAATATTGTGCATGTGATTAATTATTTATTGTATTATTTATTTATTGTTAGATTCTAGATTATTTTAGACTTGTGTAGTGGACCTAACCAATTAATTAGATACATGAACCCAATATTTTAGTTTAGTTTAGATTGAGTCCATGAATTAGGTCCATGTAATAGGATGATGAATTAATTAGTGAAACCATTAAACTAGAACCTTTCCCTCTTAATTAATTTCTTCATGAGAGGCCCCTAGGGGTGTTTTGGACATTTCACAATTGCTTGAGGAAGGGGTATATGGTCGGCCGCATGAGGAGGAGAGAGAGTGTCTCTCATTTCATTTGGTTCATTCCAATTAGATATACATTTTCTCCCTTTCCAAATTCCTGTGTTTATTCATATGCATAGATGAGTAGAGGTTCATATATATAGAGAGTAATATACATAGAGGTGTGTGAGCTATGTATATAGGTATATATGTGTGCTATGTGTGTATGTCTATATCTATGAGTGATTATATATATATGTGTGTGTTTATATAGATAGATGAGTTTATGTATTGATATATGTAAGTTACTGTATATAGCTATACCAATATCTATGTGTGTATGCATATATGTATGAGTGTTTATATATCTATGTATGTATGCATATATGTATGAGTGTTTATATATCTATGTGTGAGTGTATATATATGTACATATGTAGATAGATATATATAGTTGAATATGTGAGTGTATATATATGTATAGAGTGATACATATAACAGTCATAGGGGTGCACATATGTGTGCATTTGTGTTTGAGTGTATGTGTTATGTGTGAGTTTGTGTGTGTGTGAGAGAGAGAGAGTTCAGCACAGTAGCAAGAGAGGAGATGCTCAAGCACAGGGGACAACAACTCGGGCACCCTGCAGCAACTGCAGTGGAGGCTCGTGCATAGCACATCAGCTCGGCAAGGCCTGCAGCAGCAACAGGTAGCTGCATCAGCAGCAAGGAGGCAGGGAGCAGTGCTCGTGCACAGTTGTGCACAGCATTTCAGAGGCTAGAGCATCAATTCCATGAAGGGCAGTGAGCCATGCCTCGTGAGCAGTCAGTAACAGCAAGGGGGGAGCTGCTCGAGCTGCAGTGTGCAGAGATGCACATCGTGCACAACAAAGAGAGGATCAGCAGACTCTGCAGCAGAGCTCGAGCCACAGCAGGGAGTTTCAGTACCAAGTAGCAGCACTGTGTCCAGTCCAGCAACTGTGCAGTATCTGCACAGTACAGTTCAACATTCAGTCAGTATCAGTCCAGTTAGTTATCAATTTCAGTATTAGTTAGTTATCAAGTTGTAGGTATAGATGGGTAGTTAGTTACTTATTGGTTAGTAGCAGATAGATTAGTATATAGTTAGTTAATTTCAGTTATTGATTAAGTTAGATAGATTTATATACTATTTGTAATATCTGTTAGTAGTTATATATATTAGTAGTTAATATATGAATATTTAGTAATATGTATCTATGTATACTAGTTTGTAATACATGTTAGTAGTTAGTAGGTATTATATTGATACATAATATATGTTAGTAGTTTAGTTATATTCTATAGTTAGTATTGAGGGATATATATATATTAGCTATATCAATAGGTTTTGAATTACCTTGGGATACCAAGGTAAAGTCAAGGTAATAGGTCGATACCATGGTATTGGTTTGGGTATCGAGATATGTAGTGTGATATGCACTGGTGCAAGGCCAAGGTATCATACATTTTATTGATTAGTTAAGATACTATAATTATTGACTTGTATATATATACAAATTACTATTTTCATATATTGAAACTTGCGTTTTGTGTGTTTTATAGTATCATAGATTAGCTAGTATAGCTTAGTTTCATAGCATATCGACCTAGTATCATAGTGCTAGACTCATACAGCCTAGAATTAGTCGGTTTGACTTAAAATGGCTTTATGACCTAGCATTGCATCAATTTAACTTAATTTTATTCCAGAACCTTGTATTGATGCAACATACAATATATAGGTCTGTGTGACACCAACTTGGGCATCGAGAGACACACCTTGTTCAGGACTTCAGGCGAGTACATTTCTCTGATTGTTTTTAATTCATAATAGTATATACATGCATGTTCTATAATTATATACTTGATTCCGACACAGTAATTTTACGGACTCGTACTACATGGATCCCGTTAGAAGATGTTATCCCCTACCGTGTTCAACGGATACTCCTGTACATATATCTCATCGTGTACATTGGGTATTGATTATATTTCGTGTTCACATACTGCTCGTGTTCAGTGTGCATATTCGTGTATACACACTGCTCGTGTTCAGTGTGATTATATTCGTGTACACCCACTGCTCGTGTTCAGTGGTCATATTCGTGTTCGTAGCGTGTCGTCATTGGATCCATTGGTTTTAGTGGGGGATAGGAGAATATGAGTTGATTATGTGATCAAAGCCCCATTGTTCATCGTGTACATTCTGATTACATACCACACTTATAATCGTCTTACCTTATTGATCATGTTCACCCAAACCGATCACATAATGAAATTGTATTCTGAGGCACATTAGTTAGATTATAATTATTTCATCATATTATAGATATTCATATTGTTGATCTATATTCTCGTACATTACCTGTATCCCTATTGTTCATTCATTCTTATGTTTAGTGATCTAGTGTTTCATTTCTATTATTTGTTTTATATGCTCGATTAGGTTATTGAAACTGCTTTCAGAGGTATGTACTTCGCTCCAATCCTGACTGGATATATTTTTCCAGATGATTGTCTTTTAGAGCAGCATCCCATATTCTACGGGCCGCAGGACGGTGTACCTATAGAGGATACTCTTGTAGACCAGGAGGACTTAGTTGTAGAGCCCGAGGAGGTCTAGTTATTTGTGTTGGCATGTATTAGACTATTTGTGGAGATTCATAGTTTGTATATTATTTCAGATTATGGATTATATCTTATTCTTTCCTTCGCTATTCCATTCGTACTTTATCTTTCTTAGTTTGTTTTGTGATTGAGATTAGTTATTCTTGTGAGATACCATATTGTTCCTTCGTTTGGAGTTGAGATAATTGACAAGTACCATATTATATTGTTGAGATGTTAGATAGTTAGAAATGATCTAGACTTCGTTATACCGTCGATGTTGTGGCATAGGCTGGGCGTAACCACGTACTCGTGTCCGATTATCCGGGTGTGGGTCGTGACACATTTTTAGTGGTGGTCCATGTAGGTCTAGATTCGCAAGTAGTGCGATATCGTAGTTGTGCTCGCCTAGAGTACTGCTACGAGCCTGCTTTAGGAAAATAGGACTTAGGTTGAGAGTTTACTCAATCATAACTAGAAAATATTCCAATATCAGTTTTGCAATGCTTATCTATTGAATATTTGCTTCCCTCATTCATTGGTAGATAGCTTAGTAGTATACGTATGTATAATATATATGTATACGTGTATATGTATTCATATATATACATGTATGTATATGTGTGTGTTTATGCGTATATGCGTAGGTGCGTATATGTGTATGTGTATGTGTGTACATATGTTCGTATTTATACACGTATATGTATATATATAGATATATATACATATAAATATATCGTGTATTTCTTTATTTTATATATACGTATTCAATATGGGTATATTAATATATCTGTATATATATATATATATATATATATATATATATATATGATATATGTAAATGTTGTATTATTATATATATATAAACGTATTTTGGTCTGTATATATATCTGTGTATAGTATATGTATTATTTGATATATATATAAAAATATATATATATTTCCTGGTATACGTATAAATATTGGTTGTATATATATATAATATGGCATGTGCATTTTAAATATAAAAATGTATATATGTTATATACACACTTATACCTATTTTTGTATGAAATCATTGATATACACTTACATATATAATGTACGTATTTGATTGGTATATATATATTATGTGTATAATATATATATTGGTACTAGATGACCCGAGTGTAATTACGGATATCCCGTATTTACACATGACCTATGACCCTGTGAACTGTTAGCCGTCTGCCACACGTACACTTACGTACTGGAAAGTCCCGTACCATTTTGATCGTCTGTCTTGCCCAAGCAATCACAGACGTGACGCCCGTGCAACTTGACGCACTTGACCCTAGTTGACTACTGCCATACCTGGCATAGCCCCTGAGTTCAATGTATTTGTGTTGTGTCAGTATAGCAACTGATGCAAATGTTGTATTGTTTTATGTTATGTCTATAGGACTGTTGGTTCGTCCTGCGAGACTTCAGGAGCAGGACATTGGTATTGACAGCTAAGGACCCAAGGCGAGTACATTCTCTGACAGTTTCTATTATGTTGATTATTTCTATAACTCTTGTTGTATAGCGTACATGACTCAGACACTGTTCTTTACACGAGTTGGCATCATTGAGACCTGTCACGAGGAGTCGTGATCTGGAATCCGTCGTGCTAGCTGGGGATGGGGAAATATTAGTAGATTATGTGATCATATCCAAACTCTACATGCATCATAGCTCACCCCACATCTCACGTCGGGTGCGGCCTGACCATTACATGCTTTATAGCTGTTATATATGATTAGCCTGACCATTACATGCATCATAGCTAACCAGATGGTTAGCCTGACCTACAATAATCATAGCTAATCATATGTAACCAGCCTGATCTCGTCCCAAGCCGATCACATGATATGCTGATATTTCACACACTTAGATGATTCTTGACATGTATCTCTAGTGTATTGATCTAGCATCCCCACATGTTCTAGTTTTGTTCTTGTACACCTTTACATACCAGTTCATTATTCTAGCGCGTACTTGGATTTCTATTTCATTTCTAGATGTACATTATATGCTCCAGTATTCCTTATTCCAGTATTTCTGTTTCCAGTATATCCATGCTCGTCAGTATTCCTTCTTGCCAGTTTTTATATCTGTCTGTATTTTTTTACACTGTATTATAGATTTATCAATATATATGGAACTGCTGTTAGAGGTGTGTTTCGTTCCAATCCTGACTGGATATATTTTTTCAGACTGTGACATAGTGGACTTGTTTTCGACACTTGGGGATTGGATGTTATTGATTGCAGGTATGGTTTTTGTCGTTAGCCTTGTCTTGTATTTCATTGCTTGCCTCAATATCTCATCGTGCTTTAGCTTATGTGATTGAGTATTTTCAGCATTATATTGTGATATCCATGTCTCCTTATGGAGTTGGATATTCATGTGAGATTGATTAGATAGTTACATGACCTAGACAGTGTTCTACCGCCGATGCTGCGGCGTAGGCTGGACGTACCCACGCTCTCGTACCCTTATACCGGGTGCGGATCGTGACACATTTTTAGTGGTGGTCCATGCAGGTCAGACTTCACAAGTTGTGCGATGTCGTGGTAGTGCGACGTATTAGTTGTACTACTGTATGCCTGCGATAAGATATATGACATAGGATACTAGGCTGAGAGAGAATACTCAATCACAAATTCTTGAGAGATTCCTGGGACGACCCCTTGAGAATCTTATTACAATTTCCAATTTAAATCTTTTTCCTTGTTTTCGTTCGCTCTCGCTTGTTGTTATTGAACTTGATTCTTGTTGAGCAGTTATTAAATAAAAATTTGGTATCATTGTTGAGTTTGATGCTTATTGACCAGTTGTTAAATTTAAACTCTTGGTGTCGTTGTTGAGTTTGATTTTTATCGAGATAAATTTTACGAACTTGAATTTACGGTATCATATGATGACATATGTTGATGAGAATAGTGAGAAAGGTAAAAATGTCTACTTGGTTATGGAGCTTAGAGTTTATCGTAGCCATATTAGTTGTGACGAGAACGTAGGAACCTGACTTGGATGTACATACTTTAGTTATGAAATTTAGAGTCTCTCGCAGCCATACCGGGCGTGGCGAAGATTCTAGATTACATAATTATAGAGTTGCATACCTTAGTTACGGAACTTGTCGTTTATCGCATCTATTCTTATTGGTGTGGCGAGGATTCTGAGTGTCATGATTTCGGACAGACGTGTATGATTATCAGGTTGTATCTTAAATTGGTTCTTAAAGTCTCATCTTAATACTTATTTTCTGTTATTACAGGACTTATTCCATCGCTTCTTTGGTTGTTAGCAGTAGAGATACCTTTAGTCCTCAATCCAGTTCCTTTTTGAGCTTCTATTCTTTGAGGATTCCTTGTTAAGTATGATAATTAGCGACTTGTAATTATGTCTGTGTCTTGAGTATTAGTATTGACTGAGTGTGACTTGTGAGCTTGTAAGTGCTTCTTGGTTGGACATGTGAGCAGTAGGCAGTAATCTAGAGTAAACCTATAGCATAGTACCTTGTAGCAATAGCTCTAGGATAGGTGTCATTATGGCACTATAAGTAGAAGGAGAGAATAGAGTGTCAGTGATGGTTCTAAGAGTTAGTATCAGAGTCATCATACCCGTCTTGGATAATCATGATTATGTAATTGGATGATCTATGTAAACAATTAAGTATCCAGGAATTGTGTTAATGATTAATGGAGCATGATGTTCAATTTGATAATTAATATCGGGAGTGTTAAAGGTAAGGAAATATATATGCATAAAGAGTTATAATGAGGTGTGATGAGTAGAGAAATATCAGAATTGGTAATGAAAATGGTGAAGCATATCACAGATTAGTTTAACAGGCTGTAAAAGATTAAAGGGAAATACATAAACATTAATCGAGATGAGGAACCATATACTTGCCCATGAGAGTAAAGAAACATGAGTGTTATAGAAGGTACAGGTAATCATGAGTTCTAATAAGTTTGATGAGATGACCCAATAATGAATATAGTGATATCATACCAAGATTACTAATGATTCTATATCGAGGATTAGTCGAGAATGATGCTAATAACAGTAAGCACTCTGCGTGATGATAATTAGATGATATACCAGTTGATATAGATTGAAAATCATGGAAGAAAATACATGTGATGATAACTTTGATCATTTGGAGGTAATAGTGCAAGTAATTCGAGCAGTACAATTTTAGTACCCAGTTAAGAGTTGTAGACAATAGATGTATTGGGTGCACCTCGAGTATTAGAGACCGTGAGCACTTATATGTGCATTTGTGGAAAAAAAAAAAGAAATTGAAGAGTGGAAATAAATTTCAATTTTTAAGAATTTTGAGGAGTTGAGATTCTATGTTATTAAATGTTTGAGGATTCAGAAATTTTTTCAATAAACACAGTCAAAACTATAGGGATTTTAGAAGTGATTAAAATTTTATTTCGATATTGGGTATTTGACTTTGAGGAAGTATACACTTTTTATTTTAAATTGTTCAAAAAGTTAAATTTTGATGATTTTATTATGAGGATAAAATTTTATGGTGGATGAGAAATATCTATTAGTATATGAGTAGATATACATGTGTAAGGATCTGTTGACTTGAGCATGATTGAGATGGCACTGCAGACTAACTTGGGAGTCCATCTAGAGTTGTATTAGAGAGAGCAGTACTTAGTATGGTGTTACACTTGGTATGCACTTGAGTGATAAGAACAACTAGTATGAACAATTATAGTAGGTAAGAGAGCTAGCAGTGAGTGTGCTTGTAGTAAAAAAAAAAACTATGGTACTAAAGAGATAGAGGTATCAAACTTTGGATGCATTATTAAACTATGGATATATTAAATATTCTTGGTATCAGATTTAGGTATCAATAGACAGGTATATGCAATGAGTATGTATTCATAGATGTCTTGAGGACTAATGATTAGCTGATGTGGATATCAGTGTACAAGAATAGGAATTAGTTAGTGAATGTGCCAGAGTTAAGTGTATGTTAGAGATAAAAGATACTGCAGGAAATATGTTAGCAGGTTCCTTCTTTTCTTTCCTCATGTTCCTTTTTTCGTCTTCTGATTGATTGATTCCTTAGTACCGTAGCTTTTATTCGTGATTTCCTTGATATAATATAGCTAGTAGTACACCCTGACAGAGACTGCAATACCATGATAAAACAGACCATAACCATACATGTTTTCTCTAGATTGTATGTTATATGACTGTAAGTAAATTTTTCTTAGACCATGATCATTGGGGTTTGACCATAGCAAAGATCTATGAAGAGGTTATGACTTGACAAAAAAGGGACTAGATGATTGAAATTTGAGGATAAGCATTAACTTAAATGGAGAGTTAAGAGATTAACATGGAAAAATTAATGATTTATTAATTTTAGGAAGGTTATGATATAATTGAATTGGTTATTAAAATTTGAGAAAATTAGTGAAATTATCATTATATCTATTTGATTGCAAGATAGGAATTAATTTTTTTATATTATGAATGTTGCATTTGAAGATTCCGTAAGTATCGCATTGTTGAGTATTTTGAGGAAAAAGGAAATCAGGAAATAAAATCGTTAATGGAATAGTGTCGAATTCAATTCTCGGGATGAGGATTTAGATTTTGAATATGCATCGATTGGATTTAAATTGAGGAGTAAAATCATTAATGGATTGGTATTTAAATTCAAACTTTTCGGATGACATTTCAAATTTCATGAATATAGTTGATTAATTAAATTGAAGGGTTGGATTTATGGATTGTGTTTTTAGATGGGAGTCTTAATGTGCATTGAGTGAATTAGAGGATTGGATGTCAAATTCTGAGTATTTAATTTTTAATTTAAATTCGGAGGAAATTGTGAGGAAAATGGAAACTGATTTTTATTTCGAGGATTTTTCAGGAAAACAATAATTTCAGAATTTTTGAAAATTGTGAAATGACAAGGTGGATTATTTTAGGATTATGTGGGTTGGTGAATTTAACTATTGATGGAAAATAATATAATGAATAAACACTACGATGAGGATTTTAAATTTCGAGGACAAAATTCTTTTAAGGAGGGTAGACTTGTCACTATCACATTCCAAAAACAGGAGTATTTTCGACTTTTATAAATATTTAATATTGTGGTAGTTATTTTAAATAATTGCATGATAAGTATATTTAATTTAAATAATTACATGAGATGTGTATTTATATATTTACAGTGTTCATTAATGTTTGAGCTGGTAGATTTGACCTAGAAGCCCACTAGACGAACATCTGACCGAATTATGAGATTTTGTATTTAATTTATATTAATTAGAATTTAATTATTGGAGGTCATAATTAATTACCGTAATTTATTTAATTGTTGCGCACTGCCGTTGCTTCAATATTTGGAGCGTTACCCTAGCTTTTGACTTCTAACAAATTTCACAACCTTGCCCTAGACATGCCTGCCTTCCATTCTGACCTTTTTTTAACTCATAATTATTCTCTCTTGTGCTTCATTTTAGCCGGACAATATTCGTCGCGGACGTTTATTTAAATTCTAAATAAATTCTGACTTTGTATCGTTGTGCGTTCCAATCGAAATTGGAGGCAATCTTGACCCATTTCTCGTGTTACCCAAATTAGGATAATATTCTGTTCTGAGTCGGCTTCACTAATGGTATTTGTGACCCGACCTAATTTTGGCTCCATGTACTACTAATTAATTTTAGAACACCAATTGTATCTAATTTTAATTAATTAAATCTAGAAATCCACTTCTGTGCAATTTTCTAATTTATTGGGGGCTTAATTGCAAAATTGCAATGATGTGTCACCATCCTATTGGTTTAACCCAATTGAAGAAAACAACCCACTTCTTTGACTAGTCAACCCAACACCCTCTCTCCTCCTTTCTTTTATTTGCATTTTTCCCCATGTTGAATCTAGGCCTTCCATTTTAAATGGAGCCATCCCCACCACACAACCCCCTTACATGTTCCCTCAACCCCTTTCCTAAGCAACCCCATCCCTAGGTTTGGCCGGCCCTAATTCCTAGGGGGTCACCTCACTCCTCCCACATACAAAAACCCACCCTCTCCATATAATTTCTTCACAAAAACAAACCACCTTCACCAACACCAAACCAACCTTAGCCCTCCGACCACTGCATCCTCCAGCCCGACGGTCCGGCCCAACCTTCGGTCATCTCCGACACCCAGCCACCGATCCAGCCTCCACCCCCAGGTCCTCGGTCGAGCACTCCGACCCCCGCAGCCGGCCTCTTCTCCGGCACGGCTCGACAACTCCCCTTCCCTCGACTCCTCCCGAGCTCCCTCTTCCCCCTGCTCGCAGACCGGAGCCCGCCTGAACCGACGACGAGTAACAGTGCCACGAGCAGCACCCTCACCATCGTCATCAGAGCTCCCCCACCGGAGATGACACTCCTCCCCGTTCCTCCCCGTCGAGTCCCCTAGACCCGACGTCGGAGTAAACCGAGTCGGCCACCCTTCCTCACGAATCCCGCCGACGTCCTCCTCCATTGCACGAGCCGCTGCAGCTTCCTCCAGCTATCTCCGTCCATCCACCTCTCCTCCATCTCTTCCATCTCCATAAACAGCTGACTCATCCCGAGCTGTGCTCCAGCGAGCCTACACCTCTGCAACTCCGGCCCGGCTGCTCATCCCCGAGCAACCCCGACCCGGAGCCACCAGAACTACTACCACCACCATCCTCTTCACCTATCACCACCATCATCATTATACCACCACCACCACCTGAAGCCAGTCCGGCCACTCCCCAGCCTCCGGTCGGCCAGCCAGCCGACCACCCCCGGTGAGCCTCCCTCTCCTCTTCCCTCATTCATTGGTAGATAGCTTAGTAGTATACGTATGTATAATATATATGTATACGTGTATATGTATTCATATATATACATGTATATATATATGTGTGTGTTTATGCGTATATGCGTAGGTGCGTATATGTGTATGTGTATGTGTGTATGTGTGTACATATGTTCGTATTTATACGCGTATATGTATATATATAGATATATATACATATAAATATATCGTGTATTTCTTTATTTTATATATACGTATTCAATGTGGGTATATTAATATATCTGTATATATATATATATGATATATGTAAATGTTGTATTATTATATATATAAACGTATTTTGGTCTGTATATATATCTATGTATAGTATATATATATATATATATATATATATATATATATATATATATATATATATATATATTCCTGGTATACGTATAAATATTGGTTGTATATATATATATAATATGGCATGTGCATTTTAAATATAAAAAAATATATATGTTATATACACACTTATACCTATTTTTGTATGAAATCATTGATATACACTTACATATATAATGTATGTATTTGATTGGTATATATATATATATTATGTGTATAATATATATATAGGTATTAGATGACCCGAGTGTAATTACGGATAACCTGTATTTACACATGACCTATGACCCTGTGAACTATTAGCAGTCTGCCATACGTACACTTACGTACTGGCAAGCCCCATACCATTTTGATCGTCTGTCTTGCCCAAGCAATCACAGACGCGACACCCGTGCAACTTGACGCACTTGACCCTAGTTGACTAGTGCCATACCTGGCATAGCCCCTGAGTTCAATGTATTTGTGTTGTGTCAGTATAGCAACTGATGCAAATGTTATATTATTTTATGTTATGTTTATAGGACTGTTGGTTCGTTCTGCGAGACTTCAGGAGCAGGACATTGGTATTGACAGCTAAGGACCCAAGGCGAGTACATTCTCTGACAGTTTCCATTGTGTTGATTATTTCTATAACTCTTGTTGTATAGCTTACATGACTCAGACACTGTTCTTTACACGAGTTGGCATCATTGAGACCTGTCACGAGGAGTCGTGATCTGGAATTCATCGTTCTAGCTGGGGATGGAAAAATATTAGTAGATTATGTGATCATACCCAAACTCTACATGCATCATAGCTCACCCCACATCTCACGTCGGGTGCGGCCTGACCATTACATGCTTCATAGCTTTTATATATGATTAGCCTGACCATTACATACATCATAGCTAACCAGATGGTTAGCCTGACCTACAATAATCATAGCTAATCATATGTAACCAGCCTGATCTCGTCCCAAGCCGATCATATGATATGCTGATATTTCACACACTTAGTTAGATGATTCTTGACATGTATCTCTAGTGTATTGATCTAGCATCCCCACATGTTCTAGTTTTGTTCTTGTACACCTTTACATACCAGTTCATTATTCTAGCGCGTACTTGGATTTTTATTTCATTTCTAGATGTACATTATATGCTCCAGTATTCTTTATTCCAGTATTCTGTTTCCAGTATATCCATGCTCGTCAGTATTCCTTCTTGCCAGTTTTTATATCTGTCTGTATTTCTTTCCACTGTATTATAGATTTATCAATATATGTGGAACTGCTGTTAGAGGTGTATTTCGTTCCAATCCTGAGTGGATATATTTTTTCAGACTGTGACATAGTGGACTTATTTTCGACACTTGGGGATTGGATGTTATTGATTGCAGGTATGGTTTTTGTCGTTAGCCTTGTCTTGTATTTTATTGCTTTCCTCGATATCTCATCGTGCTTTAGCTTATGTGATTGAGTATTTTCAGCATTATATTGTGATATCCATGTCTCCTTATGGAGTTGGTTATTCATGTGAGATTGGTTAGATAATTACATGACCTAGACAGCGTTCTACCGCCGATGCTGCAACGTAGGCTGGACGTACCCACGGTCTCGTACCCCTATACCGGGTACGGGTCGTGACAATATCGGTGGACGAGTATGCGGCAGAGTATTGCCGACTAGGTCACTTTGTGGAGGGGCAGAACCCCATGGGGAGAGCCAGGAAGTTCATGAAGGGCCTAAACCAGGAGGTCAAATCCTACACCAACGGAGATCCTACCGCCACCTTCGAGAGATTCTCAGACAGGCGCAGCGGGAAGAGGATGACTTAGAGCTTGGCTCTAAGAGGCCGAGGGACACAGGAGGATCCAGTACCAATACGAGTCCAGTGAAGAGGCCTCATTTCCAGCAACAGCACCAGAGGCACTATCAACATCCGAGGCAGCAGTATCACGGGCTAGTTAGACCGCCGACACAGCAAATCCACCAGATCCAGAGGGTAGTTGTTCCTTGCACTTTCTGTAAGAAGCAAGGACACGGATAGTGTAAGCTCCCTCGATTTATTCTGTAGATAGTCAGGTTGGATTTGGAAGAATTTGGTTTTAGCAGCAGATGTTGAGGTTTAGAGTAGAGTTAAGTTGTCTGGTATTTTAATTCATTTAATTAAAACCCTTGGCGTGCCCTATCATTGCTATATTAATCGGAGCCCAATATTAGTCCATAAATTCCATCGGGCTATTGTACTTCTGACTTGACTCGCCAAATTAGGCACTGGACTTTTTCGTCACTTAAAATCAGTTTTCGTTGTGCTCTAAATTAATTGCACAATTTCTCGAAAATCGTAACACATATTTAATTTTGTATCGGACACCTGTGTCGTTACCCTCAATTTTGAGATACCAACTTAACCCATTGAGCCGGACCAACTAAAGGGTCCAAGACTGACTCCAAGCCCCCACCATTTTTGACCTTTGCGTCATTTTCGGATTTTGATCCCAAGTGCCCCCATTTAATTTAAAAGCGCGGGACACTTTAATTCTATTTAAATCGGAGATACCAATTTTGCCTAATCCTATTTTAATCCTTAATTAATTCCGATGGCCATAAAATTAAACCCGTGCCAAACCCCCAACACCCCTTCGCCATGCAAACCATCACCCGCAATTTTCTCCATAATTTTTGCGTCATTTTATGTGTTTGTGTAATTTTCCAAATTTAGGGGGCTAAGTTACAATTTAGTGATTTTAGGTGCCCTCACCCCATTGGTCAAAACCAAATGGAGAGGTTACAAAATTGGGTCCAATTTACACTCATCCCTTCACCACTCCTCATGAAGAAATTGTTTTTCTTCATGACATATCTAGGCCCTTCATTTTGAATAGGAGCATCTCCACCCTCCATCCATCCACCACTCCCTATAAAACATCACATCACCCCACCCTCACAAACTCCAACCGGCCCTAATCCCCATGTCTTGGAAAATTCCCCCTCCCTCTCTCTCCTACCTCCTCTATTTTTCTCCATGCAAACTTCTTCCTCTTCCTCCATTCTTCTTCTTCTTCTTCTTCCTTTATTTCTTCTCCCTCCTTCTCACTGAGGAACCCCGACCGACCAACCCCGGTCCGGCCAGGCAGCGCCGCCCGACTCCGGCCTACAGCAGCCTCACCTCTGGCGGCCAACATCACCACCACCAGACTGCTCCTCCTCTACCCGAGCCGGCTGCTTCCACAGCCATCACCTCTAGGCGATTGGCCGGATATGGCCAGCCGCTGCTACTATCGAGCAGCCGGGCCTCCCTCATGCCGTCTCTTTCCGCTGTCGAATCTGATGAGTTTCCGTTAGTCCTCGACCTCCACCCATCCCCGTAACACCGGACGACCACCCCCTCGACATCATAACTCCGGCCCTCCCCTCCGTCCTCGAGGAAACACCACCGGAGGCCATCAACGACCGACTGCCTCCCACGCACGATCAGCAGCTCCGGCCGCTGTTCCTCACCTCCTCGTTCGTCCACCACTCCTCCATCGAGCCCCGACCCGAGCTCCACCCCAAGACCACCACCCCTGTCCACCTGTGCAGCCATATACTCCGACGGACCGTTGAACACTCCGACCATCCTCCATTACTAACACCACCTCGACAACCTCCACACCGGCGGGTCGCCACTCCTCAACTGCAGCGGTCACCTTCTCTGGGTTGTTTCTCTTCCTCTTATGTCGATGAACTGAGCAATGACAATGACTAGGCGACGGTTCTGACGACTTCCTCGTCCTCGTCGTCGAGTCCTTCTTCTTTGTCTTCTGGCTACATTGAGCACCAGATCTCGAAGATGGACACGCTCGCCGGAGTCGCCATCAAGTATGGGGTGAAGGTAGCTGATATCCGACGAATAAATAGACTGGACAATGGAGAAGAGACACCTCCACGAAGGCCTCGTGACGACGTACGAGACTCGCCACCCGCTGTCGACCACCGCGATCGGCCAGCACCACCGCCACTTCACCGAGATGAATACTCCCCTCTCCTTGTATATAATCTTTTGGGTATCGCTTTATAGCTGAGTTAGCTTTAAGGTGGTATTGATTAGGCATATGATCTTAAGGTTTATTTTATAGTCTAATATGCATGAATGGTTGAAAACGATATGGATTTAATTAAGGATATGCAAGGAAATTTTAGGGTTATGAATGCTTTAAACATTCAATAATTTAGGTTATGAATTATATACATTGATGTTGGAAATGTGATATATAATGAGGAAGAGGCCAAAATGCCATAGGAGAATTTTAGGGCCTTATACATAATGTCATATGAAGTGTGCTTGATTGATTGAGTATATGACGTGATACCTGAAGGTTGGTAAGTTATTAAGAGTAAAGTTAATCGAGGATAAGTTTTTATGAAATAACAAGTGATTTGTATATATTCGAGGGTTTAGATAATTAATAATAATTTATTCAAGGATGATGTTTAAAATATGAGGAATAACGTCTGTGAAGACCAAGAAAATTGGAGGATTAAACATACTTGAACTACTGAACATTTTGATGAATATAGTAAGAATGAGGATTTTGTTTGATGATTTTATACTGGTAATTAATCAGTTTAGATGTAACATACCGATAGTCGACTGTGGTAAACCCCCTAGTGTCTTGTCCTTGTGAGTCGTAACAGGGACTGAGTGAGTGTAGTTGTGTGTCGCATCCCTGCTTAACGTAGAATAGATTATTGATTTTGGGTTATATCTATCTCAAGGTACTGCGGGACTTGAGGACTTGGACGCGGTACCAGATCCCCGTCATCAGCAGCCGCACACAGGCAAGTGTACCTTGCCACCCTGTATTTCAAATTTTAGATATTTGTTGCTCCTTATGTACATTGTGCACGTATTTATGTTGATGTTCGATACTTCACGTCCGGATCACAATCGAGTGCTGACGTTCGACATAACATCTTAGAATAATTGTAGACGCTTTGTAGTAGCTCGATGCACGTACCTGAGCACATTAATACTCCAGGACACACTCATATACTATGATCGTGCCAGATTCCTGTATCCTGATACTGACATCATGACCAGAGACTGGGATGACCTTAGGGTCGCGTCTGTTGAGTTACTTCTGTGTGTCGAGACTGTTAGATAGAGGTTCAGGTTCAACGCACCATCGTTGACCGCTTGGGAAGGAAAAGACAGTTACTAGACGTTTGGGCTCCTCTGTACGCGCTTATATATGTATATGTAGTGATACTGTATTCTAGAGTAGTGTATCACCCGTGTCTCTTTGCTCGGAGCTACGGTACGCCCCGTGTGTCTCTGTGTTCGGAGCTACAGTTTTATTTTAGAAAGCCCACGCGTCGAACGTTGTCTTTAAACTGTGTCACACTTGTTTGGTTATGATAGAGTATCCTATTGTTGCACTTGTACTTTCTGTTTACTTGGCATATTGTATTTTTGTACCTTGTTACATCCCTCTGAGGACCTGGTTCCCTGCCAGTTTTGCAGCATAGATGATTACGGAGCATTTGGAGTTGCTGTTAGAGTTGCAGGTCTTACGGGCATGGTACCAGGTACTCACATTATATCTACCGGCATTATGATTATTTTACATTATTTATTTTATCTACTGTTGTAGCCTAGTTTTTATAGACTCATACTTCTTCTCGAGTCTATTCGAGTTAGTGTGTTATTGGGCGGCCGACTCTAGCACATATAGCTCTTTCTTGTATACTGTTGTAC